>VUQJ01042556.1:0-11987 GCA_015108635.1 Andinoacara biseriatus
CTAATGATCATCTCATAGTGTCCCATAGTCAACTAAGTTCTGTGCATCGCCACCTCAGTGCAGTATTCGATTCCACTGATCAATATTTTACTGCACAAACTATTTTACTGATTCCTGTCAGTGCTGTTGTAGCTCATTGAGATACCCTGGTGACATTTGTTTCTATAGCCCACGCGGGACAAGAGTTGACAGAGTTTCAACAGATGATTGGTTGGGGTTCAAGTTTCATGGGTTGAAACTTTATGTAAATTAGGAGGGGTCAAAGGCAAGTGGGCAGTTACCATCTTTGAGATATAAATGGAACCTGCTCATCCCAGTGATTTTTTGGAAACTCTGGATTTAATTGGGTTTGAATTTGGGCCAAAGGGAACATGGAGACCCTTAAATTAGGAACCAAGACACAGAGTTCTATGCTGGGAAGAGTTCTATTTACAATGTACATGCTTTCCTTAGGCAATAATATCAGAAAACACTGTATACATATTCATTGCTATGCAGATGATACCTAGCATGTGTTAAAGACATAAAGGCCTGGATGACCGCCAATGTTCTCCTAAATTCAGAGAAACTGAGGTTCTTGTACTCTGTCCTTAAACATCAGAAACAGGGTGTCGGATCAGTGACTGAGTCTGAAGGACGTTTTCTGACTTCTGAAACAAACCTGGAAGTTTCTCTTCAGCTCTCTGTATCAGCTGTTTGAACTCTGAACTCTTTCAGCTTCTGGAACAAGTTTGTGTGAGTGACAGTCAAGGAGCCCCCAGAGTACCCCTGCTAACCATCAGCATTATGGGTAGTGTAGTAGGAGAGACTCACCTGACAGGAAGTGCTGCTGGAAATGAAATAAAAGACCTCCAGAAACCACAAGAAGAACCACCAAGAGAACCAGGAGAACCAGGAGAACCAGGAGAACCAGGAGAGTTTTAGCCCAGGATGAAAATCGTTCTGTGGAGAAACACAAAGAACAATATGACATTTGGCTTCTGACTGAATGAAATAGATGTGATGAATAGGCTTAAAATTCAATTAAACAGCCAACATGGTGATTCTGACAGTGTTAAAATAATAAAGTTTTCTCTGAGTGATGTGAAATGATCTACAGCAGGTGTTTGTTGCTGACCTTTGACCTGCAGCTGTACATGTCCCATTATTCGTTCATCTCCAAATGCTCTAACTGAGCAGGTGTAGGTGGCGCTGTCAGACAGTTGGAGGTCGGTCAGCTTCAGGCTGAGGTCTCCAGTCTCCAGAGCTTCAGTCTTCATGGATGTTCGGCCGCTGTAACGCTGGTTCTGCTCTTTCAGTTTGTCTCCTTGATGCTGACGCTGGTGGACGGTTGGAGGACTGAGGTCGGCGCGGCTCCACACCACTGAGGGGTCTTGAAATTTAAAAATGGGAAACTGACAGGGCAGGATGAAGGAGTCCCCCTCATACAGCTCCACAGCTGAGGCATGCTGGGAAACTGAGGACACACACAGAGAATCCATGAATGACTTTGACGTAAAGTTAGAGCAGGTCACCTACTGATGGGAAGGTCAGCGGTTTGATTCCTGGTTCCTCTGGGGTGCATGCCAAAGTATCCTTGGTCAAGATACTGTACCCCAAATTGCTCTCCGACGCAAGCGCCGGAGTATAAATGTTTGTGAATGTTAGCCAATAAAAAAAAGCACTTAGCTTGCTTACATATGGAAGTGCTTGTATGAATGGGTGTGAATGGGTGAATGTAAACATGTTATATAAAATATAAAATTTAGATAATTTTTCTTTTGCTTGTCTGTGCCACAATTGTGAATTATGTAAGTGGCATTTTGCATTTATGTTCTTTAGTTCAAGTTGTGGTGCTTTTATTTTGAAGGTCAAGCTCACTTAGACTGATTGTTCTGCTAGCATGTGTGAGTGAGCAAAGGCATGAAACGAAGCAAGAAGCGAGCGTGAGCCAGCAATGAGCTCGGCAGAAAGGTAAGCCAGTTGGAACAAACCATAAGTGGACATTTATGTGAAACTTGGAAGAATGTCAACTTTTTTGCAGCATGCAGTCAATGAGGCATTTATTTGATATATTTCTTAATTTAAGTAACCTCATTTACATGTTGCATGTTACATGTTCTCACATTTGGATTAGAAGAGAAAGCTTCAAATAAATCAGTAGAAGGAAACCCACTTGAATCAAAGCAGTGATCAAAACAAAAACAACACAAGGAAGTGTGCTCCTCACTTCCAATACTGTTTGCCACTGCTACCACAGCAATCAATCACTCAAATCAACTCAGTTAAACTATTCAGAAGCCTTACAATACCAGGGCACTGTTCCAGGAAGCAGGTTCAACAAACTGAGTTTAAAAACAGTCTGTGAGTTTATGAGTTTCCCATTCCAGAACAGCTGATCAGGGTTGGTTAGATCAGCTCTGAGTATGATCACCTTGGTTTAGTGCGTGCGTGAGTAAGGAAAGAAAGCCATCATCAATGGAGCCCTGATAATAGGATGGCAATGGGTAATTAAAGGGCGGAGCCTCCATTTTAATCCGATGATGGAGGATCGCACGTGTCAGTGTGGAGCAGCCTGACCCACTCTGTCATCATCATAGACAGAATTAAAGTTATAAAATATATAATTTGTCTGCTGTCATCATTTACACAACTTAGTCTCCATCAGATAAAGCTGAATCCTAATTTTACATTTGAATTATAAAATCTAATTATTGAGCTGCAGCCTGATAAACAAACTGCAGGAGACAGAAACTGAAGATAAAAACTAGAACATGCATTTCCAGAAGAAAATGCAACTGTGAATACTTGCTCGGAGCTCGGAGTCGAAATGCCAAGAAATGCTGAAATGGCAGAAAATGCTTTGAACCACTTCCATGTTCCACAAATCACCATGAAGTGGAATCAGAATTCCTCTACACCCTTTGATCTCCCCTTTGATCTCTTTCCCATTCACTTTCAATGGGGAAAAAATTCGAAGAAAAATTAATATGAAATAAAGCTGAAAAGTAATAGCACTAATGTCCCGAAGAAGCTGAACATTTTGATGTTGTCCGTAGCATAAGCGTAGCTGGAGTTATTAGCCGTCAAAAAACGTACGGAAGAATAATAATAAACAACCAGAAAATGCATTTCCAGGAGAATATGCAACTGTGAATGCATCTGTAATCCTTCTGCATACTTTGTGCTCCAGAAACCATTCTGGTATCATAGTGTTAATCTTTTCTGGAGAATCATGCTATCATTATTATTGGTAGAAATTAGAATTTTAAAAACATGTATACCTTTATAAATTCTCCTTGCACTGAGACAAGAAGCAGCCCTGTTCTACTCCATATTTTCAAAATGTATTAATGAGATTTAGACTTTAAAACTCGTCATATAATTGATCTACAAAGCATTTCTTGGCATTTCAGCTGTGTCTACATTCTTCACTCTACAGCCATCATTTTAACATTAAAACGTAGAGCTGCTTCTCTACTTTCAAACAATGTGTCTCTCAACCCTGTCAAAGGTACACTTTTTAAACTGTGAGGGTTTAAGCAGAGAGAGTACCTTCCAGCTTCTCAATCAACCTCGATAGTAAATTTGTGGAGGTGATTTTCGCCAAGTTGAACAGAGATTTAGCCACAGAGTGCCTGCATTCAGTAGGTAGGCTGTGCACCTGACAGGTGTTTTGGAGACCATTAAAGCATTCAGATTGGCAGATGTCTCTTCAATGTGTGTGTGTGTGGTGCAGACTTGACAATTAAGACCTCAGTTGGTTTAGTGGGATAAAAGCTGGCCATGTGTTCTGTGGGGCAAGAAGCAGAGAGTGCAGGTTCAAATCCTGTTCTACCCAACAAATTTGATTTTTTTTAAACAGGCTCCAGTTAAGGAGTTAAGCAGTCTTGCACAGTTTTTGCTCCTCCTTTGGCTACTACAGGTTACACACAGGAATTGCAGTCATAACACCTCAAACAGGAAAAATGGTCTGAGGTCATCAGCTGCCATAGACATCTCAGTCATGGTGGCCAAACGTCAGCATAAACAGTCCCATAAGTCCTTGCTTTGATGGCACCTCCTATTGCCAGGTTCAATTTAGCTCCTTTCTTGCATTTCAAATTTATTTTGAGCATATGTAAGGCTTCTTGAAGCATTTCAGCTCAGATCTTTAAGCTGCAAGCATTCACAGTAGCATTTTCTGCAGGAAATGTTTTTTTCTAGTTACTGTGAATGCTTGCAAGCTCATGGAGCAAATTTCCTAGACATAATTGACACAGTGCATCAAAAGAAGGAAATGCCATGCGATTTTAACACGACAAAGTTTGGAACGCTGCTAAAAAAGTCGACACTTCACTTCGCTGAGGATCTGTCACCGGCCACCAGGGGGAGGCAGAGGCAGCTGTGGTTGCTGGTGGCCAAGGCCCGTGAACAAGGAAAAATGCCTTATTTGTAGAGGGAACTGAAATCACCCTAACTCAGTGATTCTCAAATCCAGGCCCAGTGTCCTGCAGGTTTTAGATGTGTCCCTGATCCAGCACACCTGAGTCAAATGGCTGAAATACCTCCTCAGTGTGCAGTCAAGTTCTCCAGAGTCCTGCTAATGACTTCTATATTTGATGCAGGTGTGTTGGATCAGGGACACATCTAAAACCTGCAGGACACTGGGCCATGAGGCCTGGATTTGAGAATCACTGCCCTAACTGAAGGTGATAAGCATCTCACATGTTTGCAAGGTTTATAATACTGACTGATATACAGACTGAGACCTGATGCTCATGGTTCTGCTGATTTAAGTTATATTATGTTGTGATGACGGTTTTATAAGTGCTTAGAATCTTACTTAGCTAGTTTCTACCTCCATTTTTCACGTTTAGTTAAGCCAAGATACTTTAAATGTAGCACCTTAAAGGCTCTTTGCGTGGCCTTATGAGGTTAAGATGCCTGTTGAAAGGCTTTTACAGTTTAATATATTTCACTCTACATTTTTATATAGATGTAAGTGTGGGCCGCTCCTATAAAGGAGGAGAGTTATAGGTAACTTTAGCTGAGTTTGTTTGCATAAATTGTTCTGTTCATTGTTATTAATAAGTCAATATCCATTGTTATGATTAATGCCAAGGGTTTAAGCTATTGAACACCTTACATTGGCATAACTCACATAATAAAAATTATAGACTATTATACTATTATATACTATTGAAAACATTAGAAAAGCATATTCAAACTACCTCTAACATCTTTCCCATCTTCTTGTATTGTAATGGGGGATTTAAATATGATACTTGATCACAATCTGGACTGTTGGCCCCCACCCAACTCTAAAATCTAAAACTACTCATGCAAAAGTATAATCTCATTGATGTGTGGCGATGCACTAATGTCTTTACATGGAGTCATAGGAATAACTTAAACATGGATCAGATATCTGCTAATATTTTCACAACTCCATTAACTGACCATAGTGCGGTCTCCATAGTTATCTCCTTACATGTTGCCAATTCTAAGGTTCATAGAAATTATATTTGGAAGGAAATCATTTCACTTCTGAAACATGAGACAGTTCAATCAGGCGTAAAGAGGATAATAGCAGAAATATGAAACAAAGTGAGGTCCCAGGAGGCTTTTGGTAGCAACTGGGAACTTCCTTAATTTAAAGCTAGCCAGTATTTGAGGAACTATGGCAGCACCTTCATTAAAAAAATCAGAATGGAAGGAAAATGGAAAATTTGCCAGAACAGGAAAGACGAGAAGTACTCGACACACACATTGAAGCTTTGACACAGAGAGACACAACACTAGTAGTTATCTACATTTGCTCAATAATATTTCTTGTATTATTATCTGTTCCACGTGCATACTACTTCCTAATTATTATTTTTGCTGAGTTAATTGAATAACCATTAGCACATAATTTTGCTAACTAGGTTAGAATTACTGTGATTATAATGAATGACGTTCATTTCCAGGTTTGCTCCTGAAAGCAGCGTCTGCGGTTAATCTGCTTTAGCGCGGTTACTGAATCCCGGTTTACCGGGTCCGGGTCCCGCCTCACCTGCTGCAGGTGAAACAGGCTCACACGGAGCTTCTTACCGTTCAGGAGGAGCAGCAACACCACCGACGTCTTCATCCTCCTTTAAAGCGCTCAAACAGCCACAAAGTGCCGGTAAATCCTCCGGTCACCGAACGAACCCACACTGAGGCTCACCTGCAGCTCCGCCCACACCTTACCCTCCAGGTGTGACGCTCAGAGGAACGTTTACTTTCGGTCTAACAGGTCACGTGAGTGCAGATGGCGATTCCGGGATCAAGTAACAGATGTAAAAAATATTTATATTCAAAAACTGAAATGCGTTGTTTTCTTCTACTTATAAACACAATAATTCAAGTGCAAAGTAGTTAAGTAGTAAACATTTGTGTTTAATGGTCATTTTAAGTTAGACTACACACAATTTGTTAATACAAATTAATATATTTAGTTTCTCGTTGTGTAAAACCTTAAATGGTTTAAGGCAACAGGTTTCCACTCAGTTTTCTAGTAAGCTCAGCTAATTTGGGCTGATCGCCGGCTGCATTGGTTTCAATTCTCAGTCGGTTGCTCTTTGTGTTGCCTGTAGATCATGAAAACAATCAAACAGCAGAACCAATAAGAGTGAGGAGACCAGCTCTCGGTCTGGTTCCTCCTGCTGGACCTGCAGGTAGAAACAGGTGTGAGGTGTCAGCTGTCAGGTAGGTGATGAGTGAAGAACAGAACGCAACAGGAAGTCCTTCCTGCCGGCAGCAGTTAGACTCTCTAACACAAACCACCTACCAGAATGCACATTATTTATAGTTTTTATATTTATGTTGTGTATATGGCTCTTACATTGGGTATTCTTAGTCACATAGTCACAAAAGCAGTCCTTGTGCGAGTGATGCCATAATATTAAAACATACGCATACACGGTCCAAAAAACAAGGTACCGGGGAGCAAAATAGATGAAGAAAAACAAAAAACAAAACCAATAGAAACAATAAAAAAAGATAAAACTGCAGCAGCGGTAGTGCACGAGTCCAGGTCACCAGCAGAGCAGCACCACCAACAGCCAGAGAACGTGTTAGAAACACTCAAACTATGGACGAGTTATTAATGCCAACCATGAACAGAACTGCTGTCACATCTGCTCTCTGATCGCCGCCTCACAATCACATAAACAATCACACAAACAAACAAACACTCTGTGAACATTGATGAGCTCTATTTACTTTAAACATTATACCAACACAAAAAGCTCTGATTAATTAGACACTAAACCCACTTTATACATCCCAAACATTGTGTAGTTTGAATATATATAAAATATATACATATATAAGATGAATAAACACTGACAGACACACACTGCTGGTGTGAGTCTGGATGTAGATGTAGATGTGTGACGTCTGCAGGATGTTCATGTTTCTGATGTTTCTGCATCAAAGGTCAGAGGTCATCTGTGGGCACTGCAGAGGCTGGATCCTGTTTATGCTTCTGTAGATCCCAAAACCAACAGCAGCAACAAGAACAGAGCCAAAGCTGACAGACCAACTTTCAGTCCAATAGATCCATCCTCCACCTCTGCACCACCTGTGCGTCCTCCTGGCTGACCTGCAGGTGAGAAACAGGTGTGAGTCGATGACACAACCTTCCTGAAACTGGCCTGTTCAGCTCCTTCATGCATTTTGGGCCAAATTTATTACATTTATTAGTGAGAGAATAACAATCATCACACTGTAAATCCAATTATCATTGAATAAAAAAAGCATGTAAAGTGATTCAGAGAGAACTAAGTATTTCAAGTTGTACTAACTAGTGCTCCTTTGTAGAGTACACTTATACATGAGTTTAAGCAACTAAAACAATGAAGTAACATGTACTCTTGGCCTAATAAAGACAACTGAGGCTTATGATTTCATCCATTCATTAACAACTTATCCTGTTTAGTTTCATATTGGAAGTAAATGTTACTTAATACAAGTTATGAGAGCATATTTTTGATAACCTGGTAAAGTTAACTAATATATGTAAGTCAGGACAGCTGTTGGATTTTACAGTGCACCTCAGTCTAAGGAACAGCATGACATCATTTTAAGGACTCACAAACACCAGAAGATTCCTGTGGTGATACTATCGGAATAGACGTGAGGGAATGAAGAAAGAAGTGGAAAAACTAGAGGGACAGGTATGTTCACAGGTGTTTGTGTCAGCCACACTGCAGGTAAAAAACCAGGACATGACCTCCAGGTAATTATTACAGATTTAATGCACGGTGGGATTTACAACATCCGCAGCACAAACCACAGCAAAGCCAGTATAACCGGTATAATCAGTATTTACTGGCAGTCTGAAGCTGAACATGGTTGCTGTTTGCTCTGGGCTATGATGGGCCAGCCTGACCGGAATCAGGGGTGTAGAATTAGTCAGGGACAGTAGAGACACGACCCTGCAAACAGGATTAGCAAAGGTCCCCCTCGATATTCACTCCACGGGTGTAAGTAGCCCCACACCAGGACCTGATTCATCACCGAGCCCCAGAAATTGATTCATGTCCCTACCAATGTTAACACAAACCTTTGAATACATGAACAGGATGTGTCAGCGTGCACTAAAATGTGAGCAAATGTGGGAGGAAACTCACGTACCTGGTGGCGCAGTGGTTAGCACTGTGGTTAGCACTGCTGCCTCACAGTTACAATAACCTCTGAAAGGCCTGGGTTCGAGTCCACCTTGGCCTCTCTGTGTGGAGTTTGACATGTTAATGTCCAAAATAAATATATGATGGTTATTGTCTAGTGTGCTGTTTACATTTATTTGTCAAATAAGTTAAACAATCAGGGCTTCCTGAAATACTTGAACTCTCAATAACTATAACAGCACTTTGCCCTGTTGGTTTAATAACAATTTAAAAAAAAAACAATTTCAAAAGGTAAATAAACATCTTTGTTGTTAAGCATATACGTCTATTCCTTCAAAATTTTAGTAGCAAAAGAATTTTTTAATTTAAAGTGTTTAATTTGTTGATAATATGTTTGTGAATAAATGCCATTAATTACAGACCCTGTAATTAACTCGATTAAAAATTTTAATCAAGTCCCATTACTAGTATTTATTAATACTGCAATTTATTTATATTATATTTATATAAATATATTATAAATATATATATAAATTTATATAAATATATTCTGTATTTTATTTTCAATTTAATATTTATTTCCAAGAGTTTGTCGAAGTGATTTAATAAATGCAGTTTGTTTACAGGGTCATTGGGTAATCGTGTTAAATAAATGTGATTTCCATATTAACCAAAATATTGTTTTAGTTGAATTTATTGGGTTAATCACTGCCAGAGCACAAACATAAAACTCGGTAAAAGAAACCAGGACTACAGAATAAAGTGTGAACACTTATTGTATTTATGATCTTTGCCATCATCGAGCAGCTCTGGTCTACAGTGACTTTCATCCAGCTGTTTCTAGCAGCTGGATCAAAGACAGCAGATCTGTAAGAGCCCGTTAAATCCACGAGTGAGACTTCTGATCAGTCGAATCCTCGAGCTTCTTCACCATGAGGCTCAAACTCAACCCTGTGAGCTGGTCACTGAAGAGATTCAGTGACGGCAGCTTTCTGCCCACCTAACCAAACTACACTCTGTGTGGACGGCACCACTTTTGATCTTCAGCATCTTTGAGTTCAGCCCTTCATACGCTGGTGGGTTTCATTCCCATGTGACCCCCAGTTTATATCAGTGTAGATAACCAGCATGACTTTCTCCAACATTGATGCTTTCCAAATGTTCCTTTAATTTTCAGAGTAGTGTATTTTGTGTTTCTTTTAATACTGTGTTGAGAATCAGATGAGCCAAAGATGATTATGTATACGACGATTTCAGCGTCTAATTTGATGTCTTGAACCTGCCCCATCCGCCTCCACCTAGTGGAAGACAGATCTCAGCCTCTGCTGACATTCTCCATGATCTCAGACAATCCTTAGTAAATCTTTGCAATCCTTATTTTTGATTCACTCTGAAATCTTGGATACTGTATTTCCTTATTGAGTAATAATCTCATCCAAACAACAAGCAGATCTCTCCAGGTCAGCTCTGCTCCACTTCACACCTGTGCTGCTCGACATGTCAGAGTGACGTCCTTCAGACAGCTGTGATGCTTTTATGGCCTGAAAAAGGAAATAACACAGAGCAGAGGTTAAAGGCCAAAGTACGATGGGATGGGAGAGCTGCCTCTGCTTTCACTGCTCTGAGTTCAGTTACAAGCTGTTAGCAAGTGTTACAGACCATAAATATATGGCTCAAAGGAACCTAGCATATAAAACCACGCTGCTGCCGTCCAACAAGCTTTTAATAATGAAAGTATTGTTACTTACAAAGGACAAAAAATGGAGACGAGAGCCCGACTAAAACAAACAAAAGACCATGAGCCAATCACAGATTGGACCATCAGATTCGGGCTTATCACCAAACTAGTTTTGGTACTTTTTTTGATTTTGGTAGACTTGATTAACAGAAACAAACCTCTGAGCAACCAATCAGCACTAAGAATAAATCATAGTAGTGAGCGAGCATGAGGGTGTGCGTCCTCGTCTCCTGACAATAAAAACATGACGAGTAAAGCCCCGTTTACACGAGAGTCTTTCCAGTGGAAACTGTCGTTTTGCTCTTTTCCTTTTCAAAAAGTAGCGCGTTCACATGGAGACATTTCGACCTCCGTTCACACAAAAACGCAACAAGTTAAAAAAAACACTGCAGTTCCTATTGCCAGGCCACAAGTTGGCAGTGTGGAAATAAGAGCTGTGACCGAAGTGTGCATGAGCGGTCACCCCGTTTCAAAAAGTACTGTTTTCACCTGTTTGCATGGAAATGGAGGGCACAGTGTTTCCAAAACGCTTCACTCTGGAGCCCGTTTTCTCAGCTGTTTTCACCTGGAAACGTTCTCGTGTAAACGCGGCCTGAACCAACGCACTGGAGTCACAGGTAACACCTCCACCCCCAAGTGTTCAATGATGGGGAGACATAAGCATCATTCAGCACATTATTGCCTTTTCCTTTAACATGTGGATGAACAACTGTAAAATCAATGCTCAGTGCATTTGACTAACTACAACCAGAGGGTTAAGGTCCGTGGAGTGGAGTGGAGTACACTTTCTGGTGACGACTGTTTTTTAGACACAGTAGAAGCTCCAGCCCATCAGAGCAATTTTGCATGGGACACTTGCATCAATGACCAGTTTGACCACCAGTGCAAAAGATGGCATGGATGGGAGTGTGAGCCACAGGGTTTTAATCAGGACACCCAGTGAATTTTACTTTGGGACCCAACAGGTCAGGGAGGGGAGCAGCGACAGCGGAAAGGTTTTTAAAGAAACCTCTGTAGTAATGTGCCATCCCCAAGACGTGCTGCAGCTCACGGCCAGATGAGGGTTTTATTTGTCCTCTGCTTGTACGCAGGCTTACCCCAAACTCGCCCACGTAACATGAAGCTTTTACAGTCATTCACTCGTCAACAGGCTGTGGGGACGGAAAAAGCTGTGCTGAGGTTCTCCTGCTCTGATGTTTCAGTCCAAACAGCCTGTTGACGAGTGAATGACTGTAAAAGCTTCATGTTACATGGGTGAGTTTGGGGTAAGCCTATGTACAATGTTTTAATGAGCAATATGAATTTGGATGGACTGAATACAGCAACTTTTCCCTCAACACATTAAATAAAATATAAAATTATATTTTTCTTCAAAGATCACATCAGGAAAAACATATATTTCAAGCAAATGAAAATTTGCTAATTTTTCAGGTAAAAACTGAATTTCTGTGCTTCACAGTCAGAAAAACGCTACATAAACTGCGCAGTGCTGCTCTGATTTATTTATTGATTTATTTATTTATTGCCAATCACGTGCAATCATGCGGTCCCGTCCCTTAAGCTTCACCATGAAGAACAAAGATCTGCTCTCTGTGGTTCCAACACAGCTTAAAGAGAACCAAAGAAGGACAAAG
>VUQJ01042557.1:0-10954 GCA_015108635.1 Andinoacara biseriatus
CACTGGGCACGGACGTGAACATAAACAGTTTATTTGCTGGACGACAGAACAGGAACAAAAGCAGGAGTAGGGTACAGAGCACACAACGGGAGGAAAACACTGAAGACGACGCGACAAGGGCTAAACACAGACTGGGCACTTAAATACACACACAGAGGAATTAGGGAACAGGCAACAGGTGGGGGCAAGGCTGAACAGAATTAACCAGACGAGACAAGGGGAAACAAAACTGAACATGACAGACAGGGACCAAAAGACTATCAAAATAAAACAGGAAGCCCGACGGGAAACAAAGACGTGGACTTGACACACGGAAACACAAGGAACTAGAAATAAACTGACTAAAGGACATTAGAAATAAACAGAAACCCAAAACGAACACAAAACACTGGGCCAACGGCCCAGGACCATGACACCGGCAGAACTTCAACAGCATTCCAAGGGAAAATGAGAACATTGGGGACCATGTTCTGCACCACTACAGGCTGCTGGTCAGAGCCCTATCGGGCTTCGATTGGACTGTGAAACTCCAAAGGGAGCTGTCGTGTACCGGCAGGCCAAGCACAACACGGCTTGGGTGGTGGCCAAAGCAAAAACTTGGGTGTGGGAGAGGTTCAGTGAGGCCATGGAAAAAGACTATTGGATGGCCTCGAAGCAATTCTGGCAAATCGTCAGGCGACTCAGGAGGGGAAAGCAGTGCTCTACTCACACAGTCTATAGTGTGGGTGGCGCACTGCAGATTTTAACTGAGGTGGTGTCAGGAATACTTCGAGAACTTCCTTAATTTCACTTACACGCCTACTGTAGTTAAGACAGAGTCTGAGAAATGAGGTGGATGACTCACCCATCACTGGGGGTGGGGGTCAATGAGGTAGTTAAACAACTCCTTGGTGGCAGGGCCCCTGGGGAAGATGAGATTTGCCCTGAAGGCTCTGGATGTCGTAGGGCTGTCTTGGTTGACACGCCTTTACAACACCGCATGGAAATCTGGGGCGGTGCCACTGGATTGGCGGACTGGGGGTGGTGGTCCCCATCTTTAAAGAAGGGAGACCAGAGGGTGTGCTCCAACTATTGGGGCATCACAGTCCTCAGCCTCCCCAGTAAAGTCTATTCCAGGGTGCTGGAAAGGAGGGTCTGTTCCTTAGGCAAACCTCAGATTCAAGAGGAACAATGCTGTCATCCTGGTCATGGAATGCTGGACCAGCTCTTGAGCCTCTTGAGGATATTAGAGTATGTGTGGGAGTTTGCCCATCCAGTCTACATGGGTTTTGTGGACTTGGAGAAGGCATTCTCGGCATCCCTTGTGGTACATTGTAGAAGGTGCTGTGGGAGTATGGGGTGTCTGGCCTGCTGTTGCAGGGCATTCAGTCCCTGTACAACCGCAGCAAGAGCTGTCTGCATTGCCGGCAATAAGTTGGACTCGTTTCCAGTGGGTGTTGGACTCCGCCAGAGCTGCCCTTTGTCACAGTTTCTGTTCAGAATTTTTATGGACAGGATTTCTAGCCTTGCCAAGTGGCGGAAGACTTCCCACCTTGGTGGCCTCAGAATCTCATCTCAGCTTTTTGTGGATGATCCGGTCCAGTTGGCTTCATCAGGTGGTGGCCTCCACCTTGCAGTGGAATGTTTGCAGCAAAGTGTGAATCGGCTGGCATGACAATTAGCACCTCTAAATCTGACGCCATTGTCCTTAGCTGGAAAACGGCGGCGTGTCCATTCTGGCTCAGGGACAAGATGCTGCCCCAGGTGGAGGAGTTCAAGTATCTCAGAGTCTTATTCACAAGCGATGGGAGAAGGGAGCGGGAGATTGACAGACCGATCAGGGCTGCGTCTGCAGTGATGCAGATGCTGCACTGGTCTGTCGTGGTAAAAAGGAAGCTATTCCTGTATAAAATATAATGGGGTCATTAAATATAATGGGGTCATAAATCATTAAATCAATAAACAAGAACTGCCTGTAGACTACTGTGTTTCCATTGCGTGTTAAGGCAGGCGGCTCCCTGTTTATCATTAGAAATGATCAGCACAGTTTACAGAGATTTATCACATTTACCTGGAGGGCATAGGATATCGACAGTCCCATGATGCCTGGGCTGAGGTTCTCTCTGGCTATGACAGCAAACAAAGCAGCAAATGACACGATGCAGTTTCCTACAAACTCAAGGCGAATTGCCAGCCACCTGTACCAATAGAAATTCAGTGAAGAAGGCTGTTGTAAAACCAAGCCAAGTTATATATAATGCAAATAAAGTGAAAACATCAGATAAATAAAAGTTTGTGAAAGAGTTCATAGAGCATTTTCTTTTCTTTTTTCAAATGGGTTTTCCACTTTTATTTAAATGCAAGTCACAAAGCTCAAGGTTACACTGAAGGGGGCGTAATTCTCTTCACAGAAAACAGAACTTCCTGCTTCTGCTTCTCCTGATTTGTAGTCCAGCCCTTTTTTCTACACTACCCATCTTCTTGTTTGGCACACCCACAAACATAGAACTAGCAGCTGCCCCATGTCTTTATTTCCTGCTAAGTATAAAATGTCTAAGTCACAACTAAAGCACATAAAAGGCTCCATTATTCTTTGCAAGAACAAACATGAGTCTTCATGTACTTCTGCTATGTGAACAGAAGATGTAGTGCAATGCTTTTTGATCATCGTCCAAAATAGAATAGAAAAATCTTACTTAGCATGGCATGCATGAATGCTATTAGCTTTGATTATAGCCATAGCAATGGCATTATGAGAATTTTAATTGTAAACAGGTTTCCTGTCATGACTTTGTCAGTCTACTTCTCCCACAACTTCATGTGCAATTTTGTGTTTGTTTTTTAGACACATTATGGGTTTTGGTTTTACAGACATGTTCTATTTTTGTGGTGAACCATGGAAACAGACCTACAGTGGGGGAATAATTATTTGATGCCCTGCTGAATTTGTAAGTTTACTCACTTCAAAGAAATAAACAGTCTCTAATTTTTAATGGTAATTTAATTTGGATGGAGAGAAAGAAAATATAAACCAAAAATCAACACAAGTTATAAATTGATTTGCATGTCACTTGAGTGAAATAAGTATTTGATCCCCTACAACCCAGTGAGAATTCTGGCTCCCACCTGTGATACACAGATTACAATCAATTACAGATACACCTTATCTCAACTCATTATCTGCATAAAGCACACCTGTCCATAGTATGCATTTCTTCCACTTCAACAAGTCAACTGTTGGTGCCATTATTCAGAAATGGAAGAAATAAAATGACCATCAATCGAATGATCTCAAATAGCTCCTTTCAATGTGGAGGAGCAGCGGCTCTACTTTGAGCCCCTCCCAAATGGCTGCACTCCTTACCTTATTGCTAAGGGAGAGGACAGCCACCCTTCAGAGGAAGCTCATTTTTGCCATCTTTTCGCAATCTTTTAGTCACTATCCAAAGCCTGTGACTATAGGTGAGCGTAGGGATGTAGACTGACCAGAAAACTGACAGTGTGGGTTTCACGCTCAGCTCCCTCTTTACCACGCAGCCCCAATCCATCAGCCTGTCAATCTCCCGCACGAGACCCCAAGATACTTAATCTCGTCCACGTGGGGGAGCATGTCATCCCTTAACTGGAGTGGGCTTTCCACCCTTTTCTAGCTGAGGACCTTGGGTTCAGATTTAGAGGTGCTAATTCACATGCCAGCTGCTTCACATTTGGCTGCAAGCCATTCAACTGCGAGCTGGAGGCCACCACCTGATGAAGCCAACAGGACCGGATCATCCACAAAAAGCAAAGATGAGATTCTGAGGCCACCAAGGAAAATGCCTTCTGCTAATTGGCTACTCTTAGAAATCTTGTCCTGAACAGAATCAGTGAAAAAGGGCAGCCCTGGTGGAGTCTAACACCCACTGGGAACAAGTCCAACTTATTGCTAGCACTACGGACCAAGTTCTCACTGCACTTGTACGGGGACTGAATGCCCTGCAACAACGAGCCAGGCACCAATGCACACTCTAATATCCCCAAGAGGATGAGGAGATGGTCCAGCGTTCCATGACCAGGACAAAAACTGCATTGCTCCTCTTGAATCCAAGGTTTGACTAGAACCTCAGCTCCAGCACCCTGGCACTGACTTTACCAGGGAGGCTGAGGAGTGTGATCCCCTGATAGTTGGAGCACACACGCTGGTCTCCCTTCTTAAAGATGGGGACCACCACCCCAGTGGCACTGCCTCTGATCACCACGATGTTGCAGAGGCGTGTCAACCAAGACAGCCCTACGATATCCAAAGCCTCCAGAACTCGGGGCAAATCTCTTGTGTGAATAAAGCACTGCTTTCCGTTCCTGAGTTGCCTGACAGTTTGCCAGAATCGCTTTGATGCCATCCGAAAGTCTTTTTCAATGGCCTCACCAAACTCCTCCCACACCTGAGTTTTTTCTTCAGCCACAATCCGAGCCACGTTGTGCTTGGCATGTTGGTACCCGTCAGCTGCCTCTGGAGTCCCACAGTCTAAAGGCCATTTCACACTGAACGCGTAAATTTCGTGCAAATGTTTTGTGCGTTAAAATTTTTTTTCTGACCCGCCTGTTCTTAATGAGTCCGTTCACACTGACTGCGTCATTTCACAGGACGATTTTGCGGCATTAATTTTTTCGGATCAAGTTCGATTTTTCCGATGTTTCGCCTGCAAACAAACAGATCTGACCAATCAGAGCGCTGCATTAGCGCTCTGATTGGTGAGCTTGTGAGATTATAGATCAAAGCGAGCACAGACACTGAATATACAGTGATGTGTGAACAGTAAAATCATACTGTTTTCCCTCAGACATACAGCTACACGCTGCTCCAGGTCAGTGGGCTCTCGCATATTATTCTCTGCCTCCTCACATGATCCCAACTCTGCCAACAAGAGCCAAACTGTCCACTGATATGAAATATGCTCAATTGCTGCCGTGATGCAGCTTCAGCTCCGGGATCAAACCATGAAACTCTCCCTGCTGCTGCTTTTTTATGAGTTGGATGAACCCAGAATCTGTTTCTGTCGCAACGCATCCGGTGTGGTAACTTTTGCAAGCATAATGGGCATTGTTAAAACAAAAAAGTAGTGTGTGTGTATCAGAAGCTGTACATTCCATATGATTTTTATGGTTCACTGGTACCAGCAGAAATTGGCTGCTGCGGCTTTTGTTAATGGTAACAATACCCCCCCCCCCCCTTTTTTTTTAAACCCCTTGAGTATTACATGCTTGTCAACATTCTTTATGGACTACCTTGTGACCACCCCTTATTAAACAAAGTTCTGAGAATGGGAGCTCTATTTAGAAATTCAGTGCAGTAAGAGTGACTGACAGCAGCTCACTGACCTGTTGGCAACTATGCTGGGATAGTAAGCCTTCTGGTTATGGTCCACTCTTTGGTCACTCTCATGGATGAATCGCTCCTCTTCACCAAAGGCTCGGATAACTGAGGTGCCCAGCAGTGTTTCATTGAAGTGGGTATAAATTGGGGAACGACTGACTGACTCTAGTCGCTTCAGTTGACGAGATGATGCCACATAAAACCTCTGGATAGAACAAGGACAGACACATATGACAACTTCAATCATTTAAATGGACACGTATGACATCATAAATATTCCAGCAACAGTAACTATCTGGTTTAATTTATTCAGCTATGTTTACAGAGTCTTTTGACTAACAAAAATTTATATTGTTAGCCTCATAACATAATTGCCTAAGTCATATTTTGGTCAAAATAATATATCTGCCTAACTCTACTTTGCTAACACTGTAGAAAAATGTGTTTTTTAATTTTTTCTCAAATCTTAAATCCTAACAATATTTACTTCCATTCAATTTAAAATTTATTTATAAAGTGCCAACTCACAACAGCAGTCACCTCAAGGTGCTTCATAGTATAAGGTTCAACAGGAAATTACTGAAAATTTATGAAAAGAAAGCAGCAATTGTTTTGCCTTTCTAATTCACCTGCACAAAAAAGTAGAGCAGACCCAGAAAAGGAATGATGATAGCTACTAGTGGCGTGGCAATCAGGATGATGACACAGGAGCCCAACACATTGAACATAGAGCCCAGAAACATCTTAATAATGCTGGGGATCACTGTGTCAATGGTGTCCATCTCCTTGGCAAAGCGGTTGACCAGGTTACCACTGGGGGTTCGCTCAAAGAAGGACATAGGTGAGCGTAGGACGTCATACAGCATGGACTGGTGGAGGTACCGGGATGCCAGGACACCCCCAATAGACATGGAAAGGGAGTAACCAAACACAGCCACACCTGAAGGATAGTACAGGAGTTTACAGAATATGATGATTTGTACATGATTTTTGGAAGTACACACATATCCAACAACAGATATGAAACATATCTTACTCTATAACTGAGCGGAAAAGTTCGGGATGAGGTCCTGGACCCTATCCCAGCTGTAACAGAGTGGGACCCAGGGTACACCCTGAACAAGTAGCTGGTCTGTTGTAGAGTTAACACACAGGGACTGACAACCCTTGTGTACTCTGCCAAGAGTGGGAGTCTGCTGCAGCAGCTCCAAGTGGGTTTTTTGTTTTTAACAATTGGGTAAATTTTTGGGTGGGCAGCACGGTGGCATGGTGGTTTGCATGTTCTCCGCGTGTCTGCGTGGGTTTTCTCCGGGTACTCCAGTTACCTCGCACAGTCCAAAGACAAGCACTTATTGTGGTTAGGTTAATTGGTGATTCTAAATTGCCTGTAGGTGTGAGTGTGAATGGTTGTCTCTGTGTTAGCTTTGTTATGGATAAGCTTTATAAGCTGATTAAAACCAGAGGGAGGACAGTGAGTGCAGATGCAATTTGTCCTCTTATCAATCATCCTTACCCTGAGACAGGCCAAGAGCACCATACACCCCAAGTCTCATTAGTCTGTTGGGCTGTGTGCCATTAACCACAGGGTCATCCGTCCACAGGCTCAACCAATAGTTGGAGAACAGGGAGACCAGATGATGGGCAAGAAACAGCAAAAAACTGATGCAGGACAGAAACACTCCAATGGCCTTAAAATAGGCCCAGAAGACAGAGAGCTTAACCTGAGGAGGACAGGAGACCTGCTGTGATCAGGTTGTATTAGAGATCATCACATACTGAACATATGCTGAATTGTTTGCTTTTATATGTATGACCATGTAAAGCATCTACATACCTGCCCAGTGCTGGCCTTGTCAGCCTCTGTCAGCTTCCCCGTCTCCCGATTCTTGGCCTTCTTGCTCAACTCCTTGTCTACTTTGGCTGACTGTTTGGATACAGCGGTGACACCTGGGCTGCTGCTTAAACAGAAGCACAGGCACTTGGAAAAGTCAGGCAACCTCGTTCCCCCCAGCCCACGTCCTTATTCACTCACCCAGCAAGAGCAGTCACACTGCCATTCTCCAGTCCTTTGATAGCACTGTTTGGTACAGGTTCTAAATGTAGGAAGGAAATTTTTAAAAAAATTAAGTTGATCTCTGAACATTAGCCGAAGGAAACAAATATAATTAGGCTTCATCTTTACAGAACTAGTACTCCATGATTGCTTTCTGGTGACAAAATACTGCAAGATGCTCTCTGTTTAAGAGCTAAGATACAGCGCAGTGTGACGTGTTCCTCACCACTGTTGTCAGGTTTGTCGACAGTAGCGTAAGTTCGCAGGAACTCAGAAAAGGCTCCCTCTGTGGCCATCAGCTGCTGGTAGGAGCCCATCTCTGTGATTTCTCCCTTTATCATGACCAAGATCAAGTTGGCCTGGGGCAGGTAGCTCAACCCATGGGTGACCAGCACACGGGTCTGTACATGACTTTACACAATTAGTAAGCTTTGTCTAAAAGGTAACTTTTGTACTACATAGTAGTAAAATATTCCACTTTAGCATATTTAGAATGACTCAAGCTTTTATAACTATGCTGTTAGAAGACATATCAAAACCTTAAGTACTCTCCACTAGTACAACAAACAGACTCTCCTTCCTAGTTACATATTTTTGTCATTTGCCTTTTTTCTTGAGAATACAAATGTGGCAGGTTTATAATTTTTTTGTAATATTATTTTGATTGGTTTTCAAAGTGTTTCTTTGGACACTGGCTGCTTTTCACCCAATTTCCGTCCAGTCCATTTACCCAACTATTTTCAGAGGAATGTTTTTAAAAAAAAACCCACTAACCTATGAATCTTTTGAGCATAACTATGCACTCAAGGGATGAATCAGTGTTGTGGCTCCATATCAGAGACAACTGAGCAAAGAACCAATTTTAAACTGTATCTTTAGGCACTTTGTTACTAGCAGTTTATTGCAAGAAGATAATTTGTTCCCATTTCTTTAGTTGAGTCTATGAAAAATGCCTAAGATATCACAGTTTGGCAGGCATAGAAATAGCGTTTTCCACCAAAAATGTGATTCCCAAAGAAGTATTGGCCAATAACCTGGCATCTCTCAGGTGTGCAGTGGGTCCTTAAAAAAAATAGGAAACTGGACAAGTGGAAGACAAAAGAAGATGCGACAGGCCTTAAAAAACAAAAAACAAAAACAAACTACAAATCTACAGCAGATGAACAGTAATTATAAGAAATAGGAAATTTCCAGCTAAGACCTGACATAGGATCTGAGAAATTCATCTGGTTCTTCTGCTGATCTACTGTTTGAGATAGTTCATTGATAGAAATGATCTCAATGGAAGGGTGCCCGTCAAGAAGCCATTCCTTAAGGAAGGGAAACAGGGAGAAAAGGCTCAGGTGTGCCAAATTATAGATGTGGAGTGAAGAATCACAGCCATCACTGTATTTCAGCTAGTGGTGCTGGGATTCCATCATATTTTGTTGAAGAATAAAGGCGGTCATACAGACTTTAAAGTTTATTACAATTGTAAAACTCTGTTTTTGCTGTATTTTCTGTATCCACGAATGTTTGCAAATGTTTTTCCTAGCAAAATGGGAAACAGGTGCAAAAGAGATTTGCACAGTACTGTTTGAGCAAATTAACAATGTACTTAATCCCTCTGTAGTGTAAACTCAGTATTAGATATCTCATGTAATATGCAGTAACAGGGAGGGCCACATGGCATACCAGTAACAGACTTTCCAAAGTAGATTAGTGCTAAAACCTATTGGATACGGAATAAGAAATTTAACAGCTACTAATGATCCATCATGTCTGCAGCTGTCCACATGTGCTTCTGCAGTGACTATAATCCCAGTCTAATGCATACCTGTTGACGGAGGAGTATTAGCAGGTTTGGGCAAATTAGGACAAATTAAACATCTATGTGCGCTCGAAATGTGAAATTAGTCTGTATGAAATGAATCTGTTTAAATTAGTACAGGAAAACAAAGGATTAGCAACAAAGACTAAAATATCCCAACTGAAATTTTTTTCTCTGTTCAATCAATTTGAAAATCTTAGGCGACACTGTTTGAGTTATAGCGTTCACAAGATTTTCAGAAAACCTGACCTCTGACCTTTATCTTGAGGTCAAGGTTGACGAGATTCAAACTCATCAGAGATTTTTAATAGATACATTTAAGTTGTGAATCTGAACATCTTAGGTCACATGGTTCTCAATTTATCGTGTTCGCAAAGATGAAAATAGGCCGCCTGGCCGTCCCACGGGTGACAACAATATCAGTCTTTTTTAGGCGGAGGGGTTAAAAAAAAGAAAAACAAAATTAATAGTAAGCAGCAAATTTAAGTGCTGCTATATACATAAACTGAACTGAAAACCTGAATTTAGGCATAATGGTGGTCTAGACCGGAGATCTCACACACACACACCTTGTCCTTTAGCAGTCCCTGTGGGCCGATGACTTGATCAAAGATATGTTTTCCTACGTGAGCATCAACAGCAGACAGTGGGTCATCCAGCAGGTACACAGCACGGTCACAGTAGACAGCCCTGGCCAGGCTTACCCGCTGCTTCTGACCTCCTGACAGATTCACTCCCTGCACAGACCAACAGACAGAAGCATTCTATAACACATCACCTAACAACAGACACAGAGAGGAGATCTGACAAGATAGTCTAAACTACATTGATTGAGGTGTGAATGAATAGTGCATGGAATTGTAAAGCACTTTGAGTACCTTAAAAAGCGCTATATAAGTCTAAGGCATTATTATTATTATTACATGCAGATGGTTCTCTGCTTTGGTTACTGAGAAAGTTACGCAGCCAGATGCCTCAGCAAGAATCTGGCTGCCCTGTGAATTCCAGCAAAGGGGCCACATGTATCTAAATCCTCCCTTCCAATCAATCCATAATTGTTCAGTTTTTTCTAATCTAGTGTAATGACCTCTAACATTTAACTTGCTGAGGTGATGAGATGTAGCGCCTAATTTTTTTTTTCCTGCAATTTCTCAATTTACTTCCTCCTGGGAAGATTGAGGCATTATGTTTACACATCTGAAAGCTCCCGACCAGCAGACTGCCAAAACATCTGCTTTTATAGAGTTGGTGTATATGTGTGTGTGTATAAAAGGACTGTAATATCAGGTCATACCTTCTCTCCAATTTCGGTTTCATCTCCAGCAGGAAGAATCTCAAGGTCAGGCTGAAGGGCACATGCCTCCACCACCCGCTGATACCAGGCTTCTCTTCTCTCCTGACCAAACATTATGTTATCTTTCATAGAGGCATTCTGGATCCAGGCTTGCTGAGGAACATAAGCCACAGAACCCTGTGGGGCAAAGGACATGGGCCCACACCATATTTTATACTTTCTGTGTTATATACGCACTATATATTTATACATATATGTACACACATATAGTGGCAACATTACAGTCTTTGAAACAGGAGGTTAAAAAAAAATATATATATATATATGCACATATGCACATATATACATATATATATATATGCACATATATACATATATATATATATGCACATATATACATATATGTATATATATACACACACACACATATATATATATATATATATATATGTGTATATATATATA
>VUQJ01042559.1:0-10122 GCA_015108635.1 Andinoacara biseriatus
TAAAACAGCAGAAAAAAACTATTGTACAGAAAACAAACCAAACAAACTCCAAACAGCTAAAAACGAACCAGCAACTTTTCTGAATAACTCAAAGGAAATTGTGTGTTCAACATTAACTGTTTTGCAGTCACACACAAGTACAAAAGAGTTAAAGATAGTTGGGCTCAGATTATTATCAAAAAGGACAGTTTGCGGCATATTTAAAATCAAAGACGGCGAAGCACAGAACTGTGCGCACATTTGATTTCACGAGCTTCAAGGGAACTGAATAAGGCTGTTAAAACGTGACAGAAGGAAATGGGATTGTGAGAACAACTAGCCTCTTTTTATTTTGGAGGGGTTGCAATTTAGGGGGCGGAGCAAATGGATGGCCAAGAGTTAAACAGCTGCTGGGCTTAATTGAGTCTTTCTTAAGGAAGTGTGGAAGAAAACGACAGCAATTAAGAACCAAAACTGTTCCACACAAATCAGCTTTCTTTATTTGTGCAGAAAACACAAATGCCTCATGATCTGTATACGCAAATGCTGCATGATGCTTTATTGTAGAAGAAACAGGGAGCATTTTGAGTCATTAAGTGCTTTCTGAATTATTCCAAAGGTATTTA
The DNA here is from genome assembly GCA_015108635.1 of Andinoacara biseriatus. Classification (NCBI taxonomy): domain Eukaryota; kingdom Metazoa; phylum Chordata; class Actinopteri; order Cichliformes; family Cichlidae; genus Andinoacara; species Andinoacara biseriatus. Next base: position 606 of record VUQJ01042559.1, read on the forward strand.
AGACATGTTAGAAATACTTCAAGGACTAAAGCCACTAAGACCTGTGTATAATCAGTAAAATCCTGCAGGTAAATTTGATGTTCATGTAAAAAAACAAACAACTAAAAACAGAAAATGTACAATGACGAACTTTTGTTGAGCTGACAAATGAAACAGTCTCAACTATTAATCAAAAGACGTCATTAGGTTTCCCCACAACATTAAGGGTAAACAATATTTTATCAAAAATATGTTTTTAAGAACATAATTTGATATCCAGGTAAACATTGTGCTGTATATTAAAGCACTTGATGGTGGGAGATCGATGTATACGATGATCAATGAGAAGTTAATTTAATTTTTTATATATAATAGCAAAAAGATGACACAGTGTTATGAAACCGTGAAACTGCTTCCTTTGAAAAATATGTTCTATTTTGAATTCTATTTTCACATTTTTATTTATATTTTCACTTTTCTTCAATAGGAGTTTATTTATCCATCCAAAAAAATGATCTTGTACTGACACACTGAAGCTTTAGCGCACACGTCTGACATTATGAAACAAAGCACAGCACATGCTGCTGGACGTCTCCAGCCTCAGCAAACATGATTGTTTGGATAGTTCCAATAGCAATAAAAAGAGTACACAGACGTCCCAAATGGGCTCGTCTAAGTAGATCACTTGATTAAATAGGCACAAAGAATCATCTCTGCAGTTTGAATCGCCCACTTAACGACTCTGGCATCACTACCTGATATCTGCATTACATAAATCTGGCTGTAACTTAAACTATAAACCTGATGAGAAATAAAATAATTGCTTATGTTTATAGCTAATCCCTCTTTGCTCAGGCTTTGGTGTAGCTCACTTCCTCTGTAATAAAGCTAATTTTATCCAATATATTTCAATCTGGAATGAATTCTGTGGACTTTGGTGTGATCACGGGCCTGTGGTGTGCACTGAAGAGGAGATGAAAACCCAACGCCTGCTGTTGATAGTTTTTAATCACTTAGAGACTGCACTGGCTGCTTAGTTAGGACTGCTACATGTGGCCTAGTCTCTCCACAGCCTTCCCAGCCCCTATGACCTTTAGAAAGAGTTACACAGACTAACAAAATAATTTCATTACACTGATTAATTAATCTTAAATCCTTTCAGGGAATTGCTCAGATGGATAAATGGGGCTTTATGCTGATGAAAAGCACTCAGATGATTGGAGTTAAAGCTAAGACATGCATGAAATGATGAAAGAAATCTATACAGTACTTCTCGGAAAGCTAAATACATCTTTGTAGTTTTTTTTGTATTATTTTTATATTGAACATATAGCACTAATGAAGGGAAACCTATGTACCACTTTAATTCAACTGCTGCCTCCGCTTCACCTTCAATTCTGATACAGCAACAAATGTTCACATTCAAGTATTCGAGTATTGAAGCTGTATTCTGTTCATTGTTTCGCAGCGTGTTCAACCAAAAGCTTTCGCGGTGCTTGTTGCTGCTGCTCCCATCAGCACTTCAAAGCTACGTTAACCCAAAAGTAGTTTTTCCAGAGCAGCTTCCTCCCATATCAGCCTGAGTATTCAAAGTTTGTGGAGTCAAATGCAGTTTGGTGTTGCTGCTGGTGTCATTAGCACCACAGTGCAGGTATTGTGGTTGTGTTTGCAGGTGCAAAATGAATGTGTAATCAGATTCCTTTTTAGGCTGCATCATGCAGCTCATGAAATAAAACTCTAGCCCACATCAATGCCAACAAAAGTCTGGATTTAGATTCAAAAGAGAATTCGATAAAATTCTATTAAATCTACCAGAATCACACAAAAGCTTCACCTTCTAAAATGTGTTTGTGCCGGTTAGACGATGCTGCACCTTGTAGGCTGCTGTTCCTTTCATGCACTTGTTGTGAATGTTTCCATTAGATATCATCTGAGCTTAACTGTGAATAATGATCTCAGTACTTGTGGTGGCTGAGCTAATTACTGGTTACTGGTTACTGTGATTGCATGTTATTATTCCTGTTGATGTACTCAGCCACACTCATTGCCTACCCGAGCGTATATCCATACATACTCTTTAGCTCCAATCAAACAAACAAGGGACTCATAAAAACACATTGTCTGAAGCCATTAATTTTATTAATTTGAGTTTCTTAGAGCGCTGCTGCACTTCAACTTAACTGCTGGGTTTGGATTAATCCTCTTTTCACTAAATAGCATGGTACCTGATGATGTGAGGTGCCTTCAGAGGACTTCCCCACAGGACCTTCAGTTTGTCACGGTTCCAGGATTTGAGCCTTCTTTCCTGTTTTGTATTCTTAATTTATATATATTTGAGTTTGGGTTTCTGTTCTTGAAGTTTTGGATTGTTGTTTTATTTCCTTATAATATCTCTGAGTGTCTGGATTCTCTTTATTTCTAGTGACGAGTTTGTTCACTAAAAGGACTTAAAAGCAGGTCACACTGAGCACAGTTTCTATTATTATTATTATTATTATTAACAGAAATGATCCAAGGATCTGAGCAGCACTGCTGTGTATTAACCAATTCAGTTCAATTCAGTTGCATTTATATAGCACCCAATCACAACAACGGTTTAATTAAAGCACTTTATATTGTAATGTAAAGACCCTACAATAATACAGAGAAAACAATCAGACAACCTCCTATGAGCTAGCTTTTGGCAACAGTGGGAATGAAAAACTCCCTTTTAACAGGAAGAAACCTCCAGCAGAACCAGGCTCAGGGAGGGGCAGTCATCTGCTGAGACCGGTTGGGGCTGAGGGGGGAGAGACATGTGAGACAAGCGGACATAAAGGAAGTGACGTGCGGTGAGGTTTGTGATGGCGAGGCGCTGACTCGTCTGGGGTCGGATGTTCACATATATGAATCCAAAATAGAAGCTTATATTTCAGTTTTTATTATGCTAATGATATATTATGCTTTAATCAGCTCCATCTGTTCAACAATGATGGCAGGAAAAACTAAATATTTATTGTAAGGTCAAACTTTTTTTGAAGGGGGGGGTTGTCTTTAAAAAAAACAAAAACGTATTATCTTACCTTTAGTTGAAGATGGAATCTGTGCACCTATCCTTCTTACTACTGGGGTGGCACTGTTGCAGCACTGCCCCCTATCGGTGCGGCACGGTACTTTCTGCCCCACTCTGTATTTTCACCGTGCATTTGCACCGTGCACAAGACCGATCACAAAGAATAAACATGTCACACACATTCATTCAGTATATCAGACAGACTGTGGAGCATCAGCATGTGCAGCACATGTGTGATCAAACATATATTTTGGTGACATAAAGAGAGACAGCAATGGGCATGCGCCAACCGCCTGCTTCATTTATTGTATGTGACACAGCGCCCCCAGAGGTGAGCCACAACACTGCATTTCTTCCATGTGTTTGAACAGGCGATGGGTAAATTCCACAAGTTTGACCATTAACGAGTTGAAGTAATTCAGAAAACAGTTTTCAAATGTGGTCAAATTTTCTCTCATCATTGTTAGTATTTTACTTGTCACCGGACCCCATGTCACTGAATAAAAGCTAGGTTTAAAAACTGCCAGGATGGAAAACAGACCTCAGATATAATCATTTAATCATTCTTTGTGTCTCTTCCACAGCATGTTTTTTGTCCTCTCTCTCCCCTCAGCCCCTCTCAGCAGATGACTGCCCCTCCCTGAGCCTGGTTCTGCTGGAGGTTTCTTCCTGTTAAAAGGGAGTTTTTCCTTCCCACTGTCACCAAAAGCTAGCTCACAGGGGCTTGTTTAGACAGTTGGGTTTTCTCTGCAGTATTGTTGGGTCTTTACCTACAATACAAAGCGCCTTGAAGCGACTGTTTGTTGTGAATTGGCGCTGTATAAATAAAATTGAATTGAATATCTTTCTGTTGTCTGGATTCATTCACCTTAACATGAGAAATCAGGATATGTGGTCCCACAACGCTGGTTATCAAGTCGATACGTTAACCCACTGTTTCCTGTGTATATTCGCATTAAGAGGTTGCACTGGCAGCATTTGACCAGTTAGAATTATGGATAATACTGGCAACAGTGTGTCTGATTTTACAAACAAAAATAAAACTGTAATATTAGAAAAATATGAAGCGGTTATATCCATAATGCACACTAAAAGTGACAGCTTCTGCAAACAAAGCAGTACCAAAGCGTGGGCATGTGGGAGAGGAAAAGCACTGCATGAAAGTATGTGCACTTCAAACACTTTGGTCAGTAAGACCAGAGAAGACCTTTTAAATCAATGAAGTCTAGCATATTTAAAACCAGGAAAGAAAGCAGACAAAAAATGATGACTTTCTCAGTATCACAGCTCTGCCATTAAGAAACAGGCAATCTGACTGACTCAAGTTTTTCATTAAATTCATATTTAAAAGATAGTTTTAGTTTCTCTTGATTTGGCTGCAGCCTCAGCTATTCTGCTGGTGTCTGCTGGGGGGCTGAGATGCCAGCAGGAAACCATCATTGCAACCATCATTGGTCAGAATTTGGAGATGTTAAAGTCAGCGAGGGGCAGGAGGTCACTGAATAAAGTGCTCTCCATCATGGACCACCATCTCACCCACTCCTCACTGCTGAGGCCGCAGAGCTCCTTCTCCCTCAGACTGATTCAACCATAGAGAACGCTTCAGGAAATCAATCATCCTATGTTCAATCCAGAGGAGAGCTGATTCTAGCCTTCAGTCATGAAACAGGCCAGCTGTTTATTTTAGGTCAGGAATGCCCGCTGTTAGTGCATAGATGTTCTTTTACTTGGTGTGTCTCAGGAGATCAGAGCTTAGATACATTACTGCTGTAAATTCTACATTTATATTAAGCCTATAACTTATTCCATCTGAGATGGCTGATAGAAATACAGGTGTGAATTCACAAAATGCTGCTATTGTAAATATAGTTACATAAGAGTTGCATAAGTTGCAGCTGAGCCTTTCTTATCGTCTGAAGTCTTGAAGGATTCGGTCGGGAGCCGACGGATAAAGCAACAGAAGTGGGACTGAAATGGGAACAGTTGAAAAGGGTGAAAAGCAGCTCTGTGAGATTTTCTTTACAGTGTCAGCATCAGAGCTGTGGCTAGATGCTATAATTATGGTATGACAATGGTGATGAGTCATGCTGTGCAAATGGACTGCCATTTACACAGCAGCTCAAAAACACAAGTGATTAGCATTGAAGATGTAGCCATTTCAGAGCTGCGCTTACAGTGGAGCTCTGACCGTCTCATGCTGGGCTGCAAGACTTTTTACACTCACATATGAACATTTTCCTAGAGGGAACCAGAAGGAGACGCAGATCTTTTGGACGTGTGTCAGTATGGACTGAATAATAATAAAAAAAAGAAGAAATCATGGCTTTACAGCAGCCAGGCAGACTTGATTTTAAATGAAGCTTTATCTGTGATCCTGATCTGTAAGAAAACAGGAGATATTTAGGAATATATTGATGGCATTTTTGTGCATTTTAACTTAAGTTTTTGGAAATTTACAGTACCTTTGCTCAGTTGATCCAATCAATATAGCAAGCCTCCATCTGAAGAACTCTAGAGACACTCTTGACAGTTTAGATTTGATTGAGCCAACCTCTTTCTTCTTACATGTGTAGCCTTCCTGGACCCACAGCTGCAGTCAGGCCTCCTCTGCAAACATGAGATCGTTGTATGCTGTCACTCAACCACGAACTGATATGCCTCAATGCCATGCTCATATCAAACAGCACAGGGCTTCACAGACAAATTCTTTTCCTCTCTCCCTCTCTGCATTAAGCAGCTCGACATGATTGATTTTAAACTCCACCGTACCCAACATGCCTACATGACTCACAGCAATTATTATTCACTACAGCTTTTGCATATTCCTCAAGGTTAAACCCCCAAGTCACAACACATCATTTTCACACTCAAAACAGCACAGTATATGCAGAATGCATCAGTTTTTCAGGACTGAATTGTTTCAGCTGTTACTCTTTAGATATCCGTGTGGTTCACTTTGAATAAGTTGTATGCACTTTCTTCCTCCCTCATCATCTGGAACTCACAACATTGTCATACAGCCTGTTAATATGGCCTGTGATACAGACAAACGTGGATGGTCAGAGGCATGTCCAAACCTTCATTTACTGGTCAATCATTTCTAAAGGTAGAAAACAGGTAATAACACGCAGAACAGTGTGGACCTTGTTAATGTGTTCTTTTTATTGTGAAACACTTAATTCGAAAAATAGAACAGTTAATATTGAAGCATCAGAATTTAGATCATGTGGAGTTCCTCTGCCTGGAGACAGCTGCTGCTCCTCAGTAACCAAAACATTTTGTAGGGGCAGGTCATCAGAGTCAAACAGAGCTGTGTGCTGGAGCCCTTTAAGATTAGGATGAACTGAGACGGAGAAGTTAACACTTTATATCTGTTGTTCTATGTCCAATGTATCATTTAATTGTTTATTATTTGTTTGGTCTACAGTTTATTAATTAATTTCCTGGGGTTTACCTTTAATCATTTGTCCATCTGTTATTTGATATAAAATAGAACCCCAACAACCTGCAGGGAGAACTGTGGATGTTAAATGATGCTGAATATTGTCAGGTTAGTCTCTGATTTCTAATGAAGGGAAACCCACATTGGCTGGGGAAAGAAAACAAACCCTCAGGGAATGACAACTCTCACAACAGTGAGAGAACAAACATTTGGTTTTGGAATTTTATTCAGACTTGAAATGCACATAGATTAGAGCTGTAAGCTGCCACAGACTAGCTCAAACTTACAGTCTGAAAGACGCTCTGATCAGAAGGTGGTTGGTGGTATTACAGTCTTAAGTTCAGTGTTGAACCAGTGACACATTATCCAAGAGCAGTTTGTTGCTGCCATCAAACAAGAAACAAACAAACACAGCAGGTGCAGTTTGATACACTCATATAGATGTGCAGCATCCAGAAAATGAATTTGGAAACAAATGATGTTTTCAGCAGGTCTCATGTCTTAGAGGAGGAAAACACGCCGACTCATTCACGACTGGTTCCCACTCTGTGGACGCTCTTTTTCCCAAAATGAGGAAACCAATTGTAATTGTGTTTTAAATGGTTGTACAACTGCAAATTAGTGTGTGTGTGTGTGTGTGTGTGTGCACCTCTCTCACTGGCATTCCTGGCCTTCATGTTTTAAGTAACAATCCACCGTCAGCAGTTTGGTGTGGAGTAGGCTTCCATGCAGTCTGCATATGAAGGACACAGCACTCGCTCGCTGACCTGCTGTCCTCTCTGAGGTCACATGGCCACACACCTACAGTAAGTCTGCAGCCAGTCCACTCGGAGCTCCCAGGAGTCTCTTTCTTTCTGCTGTTGTCTGATTTAACAGAAGTCCACATATTCACAAGAACAGCCATCATTGCCTCAGGCCACAAGAAGGTCAACATGAACTTTTAATCATTGAAAAAATTTCTAATTTCAGTATGGAAAAATGTATATTTCACACTGAATGCTGCCTTCAATTCTGTCTCTTCTGCCTAATAAAATGTTTAAGGAGCTGATTTAATTTCAGCTCAATAATAAAGTAATTTCGGGAACAACCTGGGAACATTGGTATTTAAAGTGTTCAGGAAATGTTATTAAGGGGTACAGTGTGACCTACTAAGCTATTTGTAAAGGAAGGAACTAAAGTAAGGGGACTGAAGCAGAAAAGATGGTGGATCTCACCATGAGATGCCAAAACATCATGACCAGCATGGTTTTGTAACCAAGGCTAAGATATGGACCCTGCAACTTTTAACCTTCAGTTTCTTTGGTGATCAGAAGCCAGCAGTCTGGGATAACTGGTTTGCAGTTGTGCACTACAAGCCTACAGTGAATCATCGCCTCCTATTCTGAAGATGAAGCATTAAATGCTTACACGCAACTTATAATCTCAGTATAAAATCTGTAAGAACTAAGTAGGTTACAAAGCAAAGCAGCATAGAAGCAGCCACAAAGAGAGATGTGCATGACCCTGTAATAAAGGATTGAACCCACTCAAATAATAAAGACTACAAGGGAGGTTTATTCCTATAAAAACCCCTTTATGATAAGATCTAATCGACCTGCCTTGTTTGACAGGCTTGAAAAAACTCTGTCTCACTGTACAAGCACCCACCTCTTCTTTTTTGTTAGCAAACACAGTGGGTGGAAGTTGATGTTAGAGGTCCTCAATCCAGGACTTTACTGACAAGACAGCGAGCAGCCCTACACTATGCATTACCCAGGATGCATGCTGGATCCAAGAGAAATTTCTGCCCACTAGCCTGGTTTTGTGGTGAGTTGGGTGTCTGTGTTGTAAGTGAAGATGGACCCTGAAGAGGGTTATGCTTTAAGACAGGCAACAAAAGGAAAGCATGTGCCTGCACTGTAAGTGCTTCCACATGCACTGTGCCAGATTTTCTTTCACTCCTTCTACTTCTGTTAATGTATGTGTAACTACTGATTATTAAATATATACATTAAAATATGAATGCATGTGTGGATATGTGTGTACAGGATGGTAAATTGTAATGTGATTTTTTTTCACTTCAGAATAGCAGAGCCACAGCAGCAGCTCTCATCAAAGGGTTGTATATGTGGCAGCGTAATGGGGTCACAGTGATGTGCAGGACAGGCAGGGTCCCTATTTCACAGGCTGAGAGATGGAATGTGCAAAGCGGGAGCAGGAGCAGGCAGCAGAAGGGCCTGAATAATGAATTCTATCTCTTCGGCCTGTCTGCTTTGTCCTCCCCCCACACAAAATTCTACTTGGGTATTAAAAGGTGTCACATGCCCTGCAATGTCACAGCAGAGCCAGTGGTAATGATAAAGGGAGAGAATATAGGAGAGCTTTGCAGCAGTGAAACAGGACTACAGACAAAATGAGACGAGTTTCACCGTTCGTTTGCCGAACACAGCACGCTCTGATTTGTGCTGTTTGTAGTGGACAACTGTTGTGTGCTGGACAGCTGTTTGTGTAGGAAGAAACACCTGAGAATTGGGTGGACTCATGCCTGACCGAGAGATGAAAAGCTGACTTTTGTGTCCATCACCCGAACACAGGTACAATTACAAATTCTGCTCCTTTTTTCCAAGGTAAAGTAAAAATAATGGGATTAGATTCTCATTCCTAGGATGTCAAGTGCTGCAGTTAAGACGGAGCTGCTAACAAAATAAAGCACAAGGTCTCTGCTGTTGTGTGTCATGATGCAGTAGTGAAACAGAACTGGTCAAAGTCCCCATGGAGTGTGTGTATGTGTGTATGTATGTATATGTATGTATATATGTGTATGTATATGTATGTATGTATATATATATATGTATGTATGTATATATGTGTGTATGTAAATGTATATATGTGTATGTATATGTATGTATGTATATATATATATGTATGTATGTATATATATATATATATGTATATATGTGTGTATGTATATATATATATATATGTGTGTATATATATATATATATATATATATATATATATATATATATACAAACACACACACACACACACACAAAATAATTTAT
>VUQJ01042561.1:0-13695 GCA_015108635.1 Andinoacara biseriatus
TCAAGAACCCCGCTCAGCCAGGGTGGGGTCCCGGTAATCCCAGGCAGGGTACACTGTTCCCTTGTTCTTTTATCCATAGAGGTCTTTTAAATCGCTCTTTGTCTGCACCCTCACCCAGGACCAAATTGCCATGGGAGACCTTACCAGGGGGACAAGCCCCGGACAGCATAGCTCCTGGGATCACTGGGACACAAAAAACCCATCCACCATGATAAGGTGGCGATTCACGGAGGAGACCATAATTCTTCAATCTTAAATAAGATCAATCTGTCTCTATTAATGGGCTACATACCACAGGCCTTTAAGGTGGCAGTAATTGAACCATTACTTTAAAAGTCCATCACTAAACCCAGTTGTCTTAGATAATTAAAGACCAATCTCTAACCTTCCTTTTATTTCTAAAGTTCTTGAAATGCTATTTGTAAAACAGTTAACTGACTACTGTACTTTATTATTATCAAGTTGTTATTAAAAACTCCCTGAAAATGCTTCAGTTGATCCAAAATGCAGTCACAGTACTGACAGGGACTAGAAATAGAGAACATATTTCTCCCATTATGGCTTCTCTTCATTGGCTCCCTGAATTGAATTTAAAAACTTTTGACTGGTACTATACAAGGTCTTGACTAATCAGGTGACCCTGACCCCTCCCTTAGTTATGTTTGGGTCCTCATCCTGCAGTTCATGACAGATAACACTGATGACGAGACAATGAGATTTAACAGACAAAAAAATGTAGATGAATGTATAGAAAGACACAGATATTATATGGATATTACAGCTACACAAGAGCTAAGAATGCTCGCTTCCTAAGAGCAAGCGAGCATTCCACTCAAGTTCAGTTCAGTTAAGTTTGCTTCTGTTATATAACAGCATTATCAGGAGCAGAAATTTGTGGGGCTAGGCTGTAAACATGCAGGGTGACGAGTCAGTGAAGAACTACAAGACGGAGCCAAAGCTTTGGCACTGCACTTACTGCTTTGAGCCATCCAACTGCACCAATTATGCCCTCATTCAATACACAGTTTAAGAGATTCAATCACAATAAAATGGTCCTGTTCCATTTTTATTTTGCAAGTTTCCCACAAAGTGAAATTACAGTTTGTCTCAGATACTGTATCTCTTGCACACTCTTGCTTGCCCTTTGTTTTTCCCTCCTTCCCTCCATCCCCCACCACATTCCCTCTCTCTCCTTTGCTTTGATGTCTGAACACTCAGACCCTCCCTTGCTGAATCAGTATTCCCTTCATGATTTTTGTCTGATGGGTTTTGGGGGTATGGGTGGTGGTGGTGCGTAAGTGAGTAAACCGTTTAAAGTAGAAATGAAAGGTTGACATTGTCTCTGTAGTTCTGCTCAGGCTTTAATAGTGGACAAATTCAGCATTTAATCGTTTAAATAAACAAATTCATTCAGTGAAATATGGGGCATTTACCTAAACAGGTTCTTTTAAATAACCTAGAAAGCAAGGTTATGGTCACAAAATGCTGGTACAGAATGATGGCATGAAAACAGCCAGCTCTCATTAAGCCTTTTCAAGCTGAGAGGAAAAAGGATGTTGGTTTCCCCCAATGTTTGTGGGTGCATTACATTGTACAAGGGAGTTCACAGTATTGTGATCACCGTAATTACGGTACGTACAGGGGCTCCCGCTCAATGTTGTTTGCCAAAGTGCTCTACCAACAGCCAGGCAAGTGAGATTTAGAGGTCGAAAACTCTTTATTTTTTTCTGTGTTGATGCCATGGTATGGGTGGAGATTGTTATGTAATGTCGTATGTGTGAGGAAAACACAAGACATGGCTCCTGAATGATCTGCTCCAGGGAAAAAGGCATTTTTGGCAAGCATCGGAGTACCACAGGACAGGGGAGCGCCCGAGGCTGAGGCAGCCCATACTTTTTCTTCCACATGATCTATTTTATTTGATTCTAAGCGTCGTCTTAATGATGAATGTTGTAATAGGCTTTACCATTTTACATATCACTGTGATTAGAAACTAGCACAATTAACGTCCACCAGTGGCTTCTTAATTTTTGGTTTGCTATCATTGAGAATGAAGAGACTCTCTTCACTGCTTATGACTTGTGAGCTATCAAACAAAGCTTCACCCAGGGTGAGTTTTTTTTTTTTCATCTGAAAAAGACACTTTGATGTGTAGACTACAAATCATTATGTGACAGAGATACTGAAAGGTTTTACATTGCTACTGTATGTTCTGAGTCTCTTTGTTTTTCTTTCCTTTTCTTTTTAATTTTGTTTGTATATCTGCTGGAGGTGAGCGGTTATTTAAATCACGCAACACTCCAATTTATGTGTTGAATCAATTAATACACCTTTACAATATCTTTTAATTTCTAGTTTTTTATTTGTTTACACTCTGTACATGCTTCAAAAAGTGTGTGCTCTCTGAAAGTACTACACTTTGCATCATTTTCTCCTGTGTTTAAGACATAAATATCTTGAGGCCTATTAAAAGTATTTCTCCCTACTCCTAAGAGTTTTGCACCTTAGTATCTGTCTTTAGGGTGAAGACGCTTTATGAATATTTTATATTTTTACTATAATCTTGTCAAGGTGAACTGTGTGGCAGGCAGAGAGTGGACCCAATATGCAGGACTCAGCAGGCAGATATAAACTTAAAGTTGCTTTATTGCTGAAAACCACTGTCACAAACTGAGGCAGATCATGAGCAAGAATTCCAAAACTATGATTCCTCCAGGAAAACATGAATGGATGATGCAACAAAGAGCAGAGGGAAACTAAGACAATATATACATACCAGGGAATGACAAGGAGAAACAGCTGGGAGGGAAACAGGAAGCAAAACTAAACACAAAGCACAGGGACCAAAGACACTATCAAAATAAGACAGGAACAGACTAAACATGACAAATGCAGACTTGACAAAGGAAGGCAAGCACCCTGAAGAAAACCCACAATTAGAAACAAAATCACTTAAAACTGAAACCAAGAAGGAAGTCTTTATTGTAATTTACCCATAACTTATGAATCATGCATTTATTACTTCTAGGCTGGACGCCTTCAGCTGATCCCAAATGTTGCAGCCAGAGTACAGACAGTGACTAGAAAGAGAGGGAATAGTTCTCCCAAATTGGCTTTTCTTCATTGGCCCCTAGTTGGATACAGAATTGAATTTAAAACCCTTTTTCTGGACTTAGAATGGGAGGCAGAATACCATTTTATTTATATAGCTCCAAATCACAACAAAAAGTTGCCTCAAGGCAGGTGATATACTAAGGTAAAGACCAGACAATATTTACAGGGAAAACCCAACCGTCAAAAACTCCTATGAGCAAGAATTTGGAGACAGTGGGAAGGGAAAACTCCCTTTTAACAGGAAGAAACCTCCAGCAGAACCAGGCTCAGGGAGGGGCAGTCGTCTGCCCTGACCAGTTGGGGCCGAGAGGAGGGAAACAGGACAAAAGATATGCTGTGGAAGAAAGCCAGAGATTAATAATAATGATTAAATGTGAAGTGGTTTATAAACAAAGTAAAAAGGGGTGAATGAAAAGAAAGACTCAGTTTATAGCAGCATAACTAAGGGATGGTTCAGGAACACCTGATCCAGCCCAAACAATAATTTTTAATAAAAAGAAAAGTTTAAAGCCTAATCTTAAAAGTAGAGAGGGTGTCTGTCGCCCAAATCCCAACTGAGAGTTGGTTCCACAGAAGAGGGGCCTGAGAACAGATCAAAAGTCAGCCAACATCCAGAGAAGAGCTTTGAAGGTCCTTCAAGAACCCTTGAGAACTATTGCTGAAAACTAGTTAAAAAAAAACTACAAGAAAGCTGCTAGAGCGTCAGATTGTGCTGGAGAAAAAAGGCGGTCATACCAAATATTGCCTTTCTGTCATGGTCCTCTGGTCCTCCTGTGTGTTCCTGCCAGTTTCTCTCTCTCTCTCTCTCTCTCTCTTCCTTCCTCTCTTCCTCTCCTCTCCTTTCTGTTTGTTGTCTCCTGTCTGGTGGTTCAGGAGCGGGGCCCAGTTCAGGTCACTGCCCTCTGGTCACACACTCACCTGGAAGTTATGAGACTGATGATCTTGCCTGGATTGTTGACTGGATTACAGTTAGTCATTGTTTTTTCTTGCTGCTTTGCTCCACTTACCTAATTGAATTTCTTGTACCCCGCAGATTGAGAGGAGAGGTTGGCTGTAAGGAGAGACATAACGGATTCCCTTGTCTGGACTGGAGCGAAGATTCCTGTGCTACTGGAGGACAGTTACATAATTTGTTTGCCTTGAGACGTGTAAACTGTTAACTTTTGAGTCCACAGTTCATCGGTCATAACACTTTCAAGATTGTTAGAATTGGACAAACTTTGTTTTGGCCTTATACTGTAGATTTTATTTCAGCATTTGGATGTTTATATAAATCATTGCACCTATTTCCCATTTCCTAGCTAAATATAAAGAAATGAGGGGTGGCCCAAGACTTTTGCACACTACTCTATGTCATTAAACTAATTATTTTCTTAAAATTTGGCATTTTGAAAAACCACAATTGTTCCAAGATTGAGTACTAAAACACCTCTTGGCATTTACAGACTATAGTAAAATCTATCAGCTTAGAGTTTTGCCGACTTTTCTCCAAAATAAAGTTTTCAAAACCTGTTCTACCATGGAATTTATACTTCTACAAATATTTACTCTATACTTTCCAACAAGATTCGAGTATCATGTCTTTTTATACATTATCTATGAAGGACCATCTGGGCAACATCTGATCTGCTTAACCTGAGTCCAACACTGCCGTGGCCTGTCAGAACATTAGTTGAATTCAGGACATACCTTCTTAGGTTTTTCTTTATCTTTTGTTCTTAAAATATATCCACAATGACTCAGATAACTTTCATTTCTCTTCTTCTAGGCAATCATTTCATATTGTAGAATGCATGAAGAAACTTCCAAATTGTAGCGTTGACAGAATACTCTATTAGTACGTGAGCTGTGGATTTTTGTGTCTTGCCCTGGAATGGCAATCATCCTTGAAGAGTCAATGATTAACACTTCACTCAGTCAGGGCTGCCAATATCTGGTCATGACTCAGTGTCAGGACTTTTGACATTTGGTCTCTGTTTTATCTACTTAATTTTTTGTGTGTGGATCCTTCCTTCTCTCTCTCTTGCATTTCTGTTGTGCAGTCATTTTAATTTCTTGTTCCTCCACCTAGTTATTTTATTTTTTTTTTTAGCATACCTTTCTTCAGCACCTTTTCTAAATTCCTCCTCCTAATTGGAATGAGCTGTTTGTAAATTGCTTTTCCTTAAGCTTAGGAAAGTTAAATTGTTTTTGTTGTTGGGCTTTAGTAGTAAAAGTCTCAGCAGTGTCGAATGATTAAAAGAATAATGTAATTGCATTGTTGACAGGATATATTACATTTTCTGGCATCACACACAAAATAGCAACACTGCATGAAGTCAAAGAAATCATGCTGAAACCAGGCTGCCTTCACCGCTACCTTCTTACTTCAGGACCTTTTTTGATTCCTATCTTTGCTGCTTCCTGCCTCTTATGTTTAATTTTCTTCCTCATGCTTTTGACTGATCTTCTTAGCCTATAGCCCCTCTTTCCTGACTAAAAATCACAGATAAATGTCTTGCAGCCACAGCTGAGTAGCATAGCCAGGTCATGCCCTGCATCTGACCTTATGTGTCTCATGTCTCTTAGGTTTAGCTGACCATCCTGCAGTTTAGATGTCAAAACAAGAAGCACTCCAAGAGCACAAACCTCCACCAAGGCAGCTCACTCTCTGGGCAGTATTTACTTTTAATGATTGAATTTTGTTTGTATTGATTTTGTTTTCTTTGTTCTTTTTGAATGTGCTTTATGATGTTTGTAGCACAGTACAAATCAGAAAAGGGAAGCATGAATGATGTTTACTTTGAAAATTATGTGGGAATAGGTAATGCAAAAGAGCTATTTATGTGTAAATACCTGTTCATGAAAACCTTGAGCTTATATAATATTGCACCACAGTATATTTCTAACTAACTAGGCAGCTCATTCTTTCCTTTTGACGATACGTTCTTTAAAGATATTACACATTTTGGGGTCAACTTGAAAGAAAGGCAGATATGAAATATAATTGTGAAATCAGAGGTCAAATGTGACCTGATATTTGGATTCAAACTACAATGTGATATTTAGAATCACAAGAAAGAAAGAAAGGAGAAAGGAGAGTTTTAAAGATACAAGACATTTTATAAAAGTTTGACCTTATTTGACCTTGAAGAAAAGTACCAATGTAATGTGTTATTTAGAATTCCCATATAGCATTCCTCATATGCATATATCTTTCTGTACAAACAATGCAGGAAAATTTTTTTTTAAATAACATGCTCTGATATTTGTATCAATCTATTAATCTTGAAGGAGAGATCAGAGATCATATATTACCTATTTTAAATCTTTATTCTGTGATTTCTATATATTGACAGTACACACCACACTTCTCTGTCTCTGATGTTCCCCTGATTAGTTATTTCCTGTTTTATTTTGTTAAATAGAAATTGGCTCTTATAGCATGTTCTGCTCTTGAGCACTCAAAACACATTGTATAGCAAGTCTCGTTCACCCATTTATTCATACAAGCACTTTGAACATCTAAGTGCGTTCTTTCTCACTTTCACACACGTGAATGCATCAGGAGCAACTCGGGGTTCAGTATCTTGCCTAAGAATACTTTAACATTCAGACTGGAGCAGCCAGGGATTAAACCACCAACCCTCCGATCAGTAGGTGACCTGTCCTTCCTCCTGAGGCACAGCCACCCCAAGCTTTTGTCCCGTGTGTTCAGTGTTCACTTTTACTTTCCCCAGTTTCATTTCCCCAGTCATTTTCAGCTCAACCAGCTGTTCCCTGGTGTTTCCAATCTCCCTAATTACCTGGCGTGCATTTATTGTCTGAGTCTCCCCTCGCCCTTTGTTGTGTTGTCCCTCTGAGTTGTGCTGTCCCCAGTGTTTTCCCAGTACTCCCCATGACTCCTGGATTGTGTATTCCTCTCTGCAGTTCTGCAATAAATGTTCACCTCCATCTACAGCGTTCTGCATTTGGGTCCTCAATGTGCCACCACACTTCACGCAGCAGATTTTGACAATGTGGTGATGAGTTCTTTTAAAAGGTTCTGCTTTTGTATGCGTCTTTTGAAACATACAAAGGCCTGCCTTCATCTCCTCAAAAAGACTATTTCTGACTAAATGGAGGGTTATGTGATCAAAGAGCTTTTAGAAATTTCATGGCTTGAAATTAAAAGTACTCAGTAAGAAAGTATCTTGAAATGCAATAACCCAAAAAACATGTACTGTACATTATATGTCCAAGATGAAGCAGCTTGGTTGCATGGAAATTATATTGTCACTGTTGCCTGGATACAGGGACTGTTGTTCAGTAAAGGTATGGAGATTCAAGTTCCTTTTTCATCCTTCCCTTAAGATTAAACAGGAGAAATTTTGCCAAGTCGATAATGCTATGTATATTGTATGTTTACTATAAATAAATAACTGAACATACTCTGAATTCAACAGGAAACCTCACATTCCTCAAATTATCTCCAGCAGCACATTAGAAGAAGGGGGAAAAAATATAAGGATCAGAACAACGCTATGATAACTTCCAGAACTGTTAAAGATTGAAGACCATTCAAGAAAGACATGTTGCGATCAAATCTTCAATTCTAAACATATGCTCGTCAAGCAGAGGCAGTCTGTTTCAATCTGAAAGAATTTTCAGTCCGATAGCTTCTCATTTCGGGGGAGCTGAAATCTGAATAACCTCGAGGCCCTATTTGGCAAAACACCCAGATCCTAATGTGGTGAGTGTGCAACAATGAAGCCCACATTAGGCAAAAGCTTTGTGTGTTTTTGACTCACACAAAGGCCCAAAGGACTAAAGTACCAGGAATCAGGTACCCTTTCATGGAGGTTTGGAAATGACTGGAACAGGTATTGCATTTGCAAAAATCAATTTTAATGCTTCCAGAAGACATTGGAGTACACATGAGAAAGACTAAAGAAAAAATAACAAACTGCAGAGAAGAGGGATGTCTAAATCTTATGAAGTGACGACCTTGGTAATGTATTTTGTGTGTGTGTGTGTGTGTGTGTGTGTACACTTGAATCTTATGTTGTGATGTGTACATGCTAGTTGAGGAGCCTCTGGGAACTTTTATACTTTACAAAAATAAATGCTTTTTGCACCATCTCCTCTCTGCCCTGACTTTTAGTTTTGAACCATGATTAAGTGGAACAGCCTTGACTTCAAGTGAAAGTATCTGACACACACTTTCACACACACAAAGACTAATGGATTTAAGGTGGTTTCGACTCTGCAGGTGCACTGATTTTTGTTCTGTTATTTGTTTTTATATTTAATAAAAGTGATTTTAATTGCCTTCATCCTGTGGGATTTTTTAGGGGGGGGATAAAAAGGATTATCATTTTTTTTTCTGTTTCACAGTGAAAAAAAGGATAACATGCTGGTTGGTCAGTATTTTTGCATTTATATAAAAGCACAGGAATGACAAACTGTTTTCTGTATATGTTATGTCACAAAATTTCTATCTTACATAGCTGTATATCACTGTCTCTGTGGGTTTTTTAGCACATTTTCTCCATTTCTTAATACCTAATGTTGTCTGAAGGTAGGTTTTGTGTATATTGTATGTAAAATACATTGTTTTGTGCATTTGTTGGCTGTTTTCCAACATATAGAAGATGCTAAAAAATATATATAATAATTATTCAGGCCATTAAAGAAAAACCTTACTGGTAAGATGAAATAACAGGAGGTCTTTATTTATTTATTTTACAGGGCTAAAGAAACTAAAAATGCACCAACATGTATTGGCTTTCATTGCAGATTTTAATTTCTTGTGTGTGCATTATCTGTAATTAGATAATGGGCTTTGTACTTCCTGAGAGGTGCCTTTAAAAGTGAAACAAATGTACTCACCAGTGCCCCCAGAGGCTACAGAAATCTATGCATTTTCTGCAGCCTGTTATGAATGCGTGCAACATTAATTATATGAAATTGCATATTTCATGTAATTAGTGTTGCATACCTGTGGTGAGTCAAGCTATATTTTCTTTGTTTGCATCTTTGTACCTCTACACCCTGAAGAAGGCTCAAGCCAATATGCTTTGTATTTTTAATGGCTTTAGCCCTGAAAAATAATGACCTTTTATTACTTTTTCAAACCTGCCTTGAATGCCTGGGGTTACATGTTGTTTTTATCATACTTTTTCTTTCTTTTTTTTTACCTAAAACTTTACTGGATTTAGACTTGGTCACTCTGCCCTTAAAAGTTACAAAGGTGCACATTTATACTGCTTATAAGTGCTGTTTTAAGCATGTGCACACATCCCACTGCAAACCCACTAGGTCACCTCCACTGTGTGACAGTCTAAACCCAGGGGACGAATTCATTTTGCTCAGCTGCATGAATGGTAAAAATCTAGTTGAGCTTCTCACTCAATGCACTGCCTCTAGGCTTGGACGTTGCAAACTCCTACACTGAAAGTAAGGTGGTTACAGCACAAATGTGCACTGACAGGATTCCCAGAGAGCTATTCAAACATAGCAGGAAAGCTGAGAGCAGTGCAGCACTGGACAAGAAGATGACTTTGAAGAGGATGTAGTTTAAACTGAAATCAGAAATGGCTTTTGTTTTATGTGAGCCAAGTAACATCTAGAATGAATGAGCATATCTCAAGGAATGGGTAAATAGAGCTTGCTAAAACTATCTATTTAAAATGGCATTTCTTAACAGCAAGTTGATTTCCTGTTATCACTGTAACAAGTTGGGTGTATTTTGGTGGGTGCTGCTGTCCATCAGACTGCAGACCTCAACACCCCGTCATCATTTTAATTTCAGCTCAGAATCAGCGTGTAGGTGGCAAGTGCAAAAATTGGTGTTTGACTTTAAAGTTTATAACAAGCTGCAGACACATTCCACATTCCAGTTGCTTTTGAAGAGGCACACACGGTGCTTAACTTTCCACATTAAAAGGCACTGAAAGTACCTTCAAACTTTCTAAGCTTTCTAACGAAGGAATAAGCTTAGCTTTAGCAACTTCTCATTCCAGGTGGATGACAGCTCAGTTTATGCAGTAAATAAAACTTGCTACACTGGCAATGCGGCAATTCCATGGTAAGGATGCATGTAACAATCGAACAATTACAATGAAATGTCTGAATTATTAAATAAATCAAAGATACAGAATGCAGCTAAATAACACAGCTTAACTAGCCTAGCTATGTACAGTAGCTTACGTGGTAAAAAGAATCAAGCTAATGAAACAAAGGTGAAAAACAAAGAAAACTCAATCTAACAACACAAGTAGTATATGAACAATACTTACAGACAATGTCTTAGCAAAGGGGGAGAAAGAATAGCTCACACAACTGTGGCTGATGACCGCGTGGCCAATCCACTTCCTATCACCCAGAATGAACGTCTGCTGGTTATGAAACATAAACTTAATTACAATGAACTAAGATAGCAACTCATTACTAGAGGCATAAAATCATTGGAAAAGTATTGTAGATTGAGGGAGTCAGAGGCCTTTTTTCCCCCTTTCTGTGCAAATCTCCTTTCAGCCGCTGGAGTTATTGGCCAATCAGAATGAATGAGGGTTTAAGGCATCCCCACACTGGCGTCACTTTTCAGATATGGGAGCTATCTTTTAAATGCAGTCTGAACCCAAGTCTAATGTGAAGACTCCTGAAAATGTGCACTGACAAGGTAAGGATGGTGCAAAACCTGTCACCAGCTATTCTCATGCAGGTGCTCTTCCATGCCATTAGGGAGAACTCTGCAAAGGACTTGAATCCCCTTCAACCTCCAGACCACAGCATGAGGCTTTTGCCACTGGTCAAATCAGTGGCTTTCCACTGAGCAGCAGTATGTGTCAAGATCCACTCTTGTTATAAGAAGAGCAGAGGGTCACTATTATTCATGTTCCCTTTTTTTTAGTTTCTGACAGCAAGTGTGAGATAAACTTCTAGAATAGTTTGTAAGTGCAATGCCTAACTCAGTAAGACACTTACTCTGAAAAGCCTGATAATGATTGAAATCATGCAATGTATTTATGCATTGCTATAACTTGGCTGGTGTAATTCTACATATGGAATCCACATTTTAACTGTAACACTTTTTACAGTTTGAGTCTGTCCACTTGGAATTAAAATACAAATATATCTATGTGTGATATTAGCTTTTTTTGTGCTTATAGAGAGTTGATTAATAATTTAGTTACCTTTAATCTTAATCATGGTTAAAAGAATACACTTGTGTTTTGTTTTTTCTGATGTTCCTCATTTTAAAATTTCCCATGGGCCAATTAGAGATTACAATGTTTTTGTTTTTTGTTTTTTTTAAAGGCTATAGATAGAAAATTGCTTTAGATTTCATAAAAGGTTTTTAGGGGCTTAAAGGATGTTTATGTCTGATGAATGAGCAGAAGCATTTTTTT
The DNA here is from genome assembly GCA_015108635.1 of Andinoacara biseriatus. NCBI lineage: Eukaryota > Metazoa > Chordata > Actinopteri > Cichliformes > Cichlidae > Andinoacara > Andinoacara biseriatus. The sequence goes on from VUQJ01042561.1 coordinate 11,487, forward strand.
AATACCCTGCTGGTATATTAAAAAAAACAAAAAACTATTGATTTATGTTCTTCTGTCTTTGCCATGGTTTGATAAGAACCTCTGTATCATTAATATTGTCCGGGGAATTTACACCAAAACTGACAACGGCTGCTGCAGAGGGGGAAACTTGAGAAGCTTGGAACAAAGAGAACAAATAAAATCACCTCTATATTAAAACACAGACAAATGCTCTTTCGTTCTTCAAATTTGTTGGTGAAACATGGGTTAAATTAGAATGGATAACAATTATTGTTTACATCACATGCGCATTCTTTTGTTTGTCCTGAAAAGCTTCAACGACCATTAATTTGCTTTGTTTAGTTAAATGACCAAATAAACATAAATGTCTGACTGTTGACCTTGCTCTAATTTTTCAGTTTGACTAGGTGTGTGTGTGTGTGTGTGTGTGTGTGTGTCTCCACAAATGCGTAGAAGTCTGTAGTCACATATGTATCTGTGCCCATGGCCCTGTATCTGTGTGTAATGGGGTGAAATAGTAGAAGCATCTGTAACAGGGCTGAAAGAAAACCCTCAGCTGGCCTCCTTTGTTTTGGAAGCACATATGGTTATGTTCAATTCTTTTGCCTTATATTAGAGAATGAAAGAGCTCTTTATGTTGTGTAAAAGAGTTTTGTATGCGTGAATTAGTCTTGTTAAGCCAGTTTCATGGTCTTTTCATCAATGCGTTTCACTTGGGGTGTCTGTAGCAGTGTGGATAAATGTGAGAGGTTTCGCTTGAGTGTGCTTTTGTGTAGAACTTCTAGTGTGTGGGTGTGTGTTTGGGGGCCTCTGTGTATATTTAAGATAGTCTACTCATTTGTGTGTGCAATTTGGGGTTTCCCCAGGTCTGGTTAATATCACTAGTATTTAATCAAAAACAGACATATGCTGACTCCCGTTTGACTCAACATACTCGCTATCTCTCACTCTCTCTCTCGCTCTCTTTGTCTCTTGCACACACACACACACACACACACACATATTGATTAGAGCTGAATAAACAGGAAAGTTATCACTCTCAAGGGTGGTGCTTGTTTCACAGGAAGGAGAGACGAATACAGGGAAATATATAGTTTTCATGCTACGTCGCTTTCTAATATTAGACTGACTCAATGCATTTCATAAAGAACACAGGCTCCCAACGTCTTATAGGAAGAAACTCCCCTCACAAACCAAATCATGGGTGAACTGAAACATGAAGCAAAAACAACAACAACAACAACAAAACCCCCAAAACAATAAGAGGTTTGGTTCCTCAGATATTGAGGAAGAAAAATAGAGTTTGCCAGAAGATTCGGCTTCCCAGCAACAAAAAGAGAAAGAAATATCAAAGCCACGGCGCCGCTTTGATGCTGTTTTTTTTTTATTTTATACTATGCCGAGATTTTCTCAGAATAAGGCCACATGTAATACGATCAGTGTTTTAAACAAAACGCTTAAAACCTCTTCTCCTCCTTTCTCCTTTGCAGTCATAGGGAAACGCTTTTTCTCCAGACGAGAGAAATATTTTATTTTTGTGTTGTTTATTTTTGCCCCTTCCTGGTTTACATATCTTTAGCCTCCAGCCAAGTGCTGTTAATTAGGTAAACAGGTAATTCCCAGCACGAGCCATTTGCTCCTCGTGCCTATCTGCATGTGTGTTTGTGTGCATCTGTGCACAAACACGAACACACACGTGCGGGAGAATGCAGGGGGCAAATTCAGCATAAAGCGCTACAATAAACAATACTGTAAGTGCGCACGGAGAAATAGAGTTGAAATGCACATAGGGAAGTCAAGAGGTAACTTATGCATAAAGTCATGCATTATTGAACAGCAGCATTTCAAAGGTGGAGGAACACTACTCAAAAGGCCCCAAAAAGATTTCTTTGAGTGCCAGTTACCGTACCGTGCTTTCAGCTGAAAAAGAGAATGAAAAAGATGACGAAGATAGAAAAGGAGAAATGAACATTATAAAAAGAAAGAAAGTGTGAGAGCTGTGATATTCCTTCTCTGTGTGTCAGGCTCACTGGTGTGTGACATGTCCGTCTCAGTGGGGACTTCCAGCCTTTCTCTGCCCATCTTTTTTTTTTTTTCTACGCATCATGCTGTCCGCCTCTTCGCTATCTTCTCATATAGCTCTATTTCTCCTCCCTTCACTGCTTTGTGGTTGTTCAGCCTTATCATCTCTTCTTTTTTCCTTTCCAGC
>VUQJ01042563.1:0-15705 GCA_015108635.1 Andinoacara biseriatus
GACACTAGAAAAACATTTCTTTTTGTTCCACCTGAGCTCACCATCTCAGTAAAGGCTCTGCTTCTATGCGCTTGCTGCAGGTGTGCAGACTGCACGTAAAACAGCTGCTGTTGTGTTCTTGTTGAAAAACTGGGGGCTGAATGAGCTTAATGCTTTTTTGCTTTTTATTCACAAGCATCCTCCAAATTACGTTTCTACTGCAGGTCTATTTTTAGTCGCTAATGAGAGATTAAAGCATAAAAAACATTTTGACAGAGCCTTTCGGTACTGAAGAGGGGTGGAGAGGGGGGGCTTCTGGCACCAAACGATCGCTAGTGCTAATGGCAGACTGTTAGGAAACTGTGGTTATAGGATCCGTTCTGGTGGCTACAGCTGATGTAAAGAAAAAAAATAACCGCTGAAATTCTCTGCACAGCGAGCACAACGCGTGAGTGTACAAAGCAGTGGGGGCGTGGAAAAGCTTGTCAGCAACGATCCAAATGATGGAAATCCATTGCAGCGACATAGAACTTTAATGCCACTAATGTGGATGAAATGCTCCACTTACACGGACACCTCAGCTGCAGAGTTAAAACACAGAGTTGAAACACCAAAGCAACAAATTTGTTTTGAGGATTTTTAATAATCTAATAGTTACAGAATTGTTGCAGCCCTAAAATTTGCATGAAATTTTCAATTTGTGTATCAAAATACATGAAGGTTGGCATTTACCTTTCATGGTGAGATTTTTGTTGAATTGGAAACCTGAAATTTTCATTTGATCTTCATTTTTCCTCTTCTTGCATTCATGCCGGTTGTCATTTCCATTTCCGTAGCCCTTGAAATCAAGCGCGCACACACGACTGTAGAGCTCAAACGTGCACATTGTGAATGAAACTGCCCGTGCTCTGTGGTAGATTTCAAATTGCTGTGAAATGATACAGCCGCAAGCGGTGATAACAGCCATGACAGACTCAACAGGGTGCGCTCCTGGAAGAAGGCAGGGGAGCGCAATCGCATTTTCAGATTTGCTTCAGTAAGGTTTTGCATCCAATAAAAGGAAGGATGTTAACAAATAAATTGGACAATATTCGGGCAATTTAGTGATATTTCCACAGTTGCAGTCTTAAAATAAAATTCAGAGTCCTCAATATCTGAGACCGAGACAAGACCGAGTGCAAATGCGGTCGAGTCCATGACAAGACCGAGACCATCAAAAAAGACCGGTCTTGAGTACTACAGCACTACTTCTAAGTTAGAACTTCATTGTTACCTATTAAATCCTAACAAAACTGCAGCTCTACAGTCAGTCACTATTTTGAACTGTCAGCTGACGAGGAGTCCGAAATTCCTCTTCTTTCCTTGTGTAACACAGAACAGTCAAGAATCACGTCCTCCAAATAAAGCCAACTGAGAAGGCAGCAAAGGACACAGAGTACTCCCAGGTCCCAGTGTGCACTTTCTGACAGGAAAGTTGCAATTCTGTTGGGCAAAAAGTTAATACAAACTGCACATATGACTGCAGAGCAGCTGCAGGAAGGTCCAGCTGACACAGGTGGTGCAGTGCTCCTTTGTGAAGCAGTCATGCAGTCAGGAACCACATAGAAGAGCCAAGTCTGCTTCAGACCTGGTGGGTGTGTTATTGAGAATGGCTAAGAGCAGTGCTGAGTGTGGGACTGGTTCTTTGTTTGCAGTTTTTCCTGTACTTACTGTTGCCTGCACCACTCTGCATGTAAGGGTAGGGGAACACATACACAGGCTGTCATCATGCGTGAGTAGACGAGGACCCAAACGCAGGACTCCGGAGACAGCAGGTAGGAACGATGGAAAATGAGCATTTATTGGGGCGGCAGAAAGTGCAGTAGCAAAAAAAACCAAGGTAACAAAGCAAACTGACAAAATAAACCTAAACTGGGAGTAAAACTAGAAACACCAGGGAGCCGGAGCCATAGAAACAACAACGATTCAACAAGAGACAAGGAGAAGACTGAGACCATAATTACGCAGAGGGACAAGAACAGACAACAGGTGAGGGGCACAGCTGAAACTAATTACACAGACGAGACAAGGGGAAGCCAAACTAAACACAAAGCACCCGGGACAAGGGACTGTCAAAGTAAAACAGGAAACAACTAGACGAAGACAGAAACAAAGACTTGACACACTCCACTGCAAATAACACAACAAAACACATCAGACCAGACACATGACAGACACAGGGGTACAGAGAATCACTACAAATAACTAGAACTAACAAACATAGAAAAATAAACAAACTAAGACTCTAAATAAATAAACTAAGAAACACCATGAAACAGAACTATAAGAGTGAAAACACAAAACGCTGGGCATAAGGCCCAGGACCATTACACAGGCAAGTTTGTTTGGCCATATTTGTGCCATTAATGTCTTCCCAAGGTTAAACATCACAATCAAATGCAAAACATTTGCCCTAGTTTAAACCTATACTGTCTCTCACTCACATACTTACGCTCACTGTTATTCACACTATCAAGTACAACTACACACAGTGCTCTATAGATGGAGCACACTTTACACGTCAGTGGTCCTCAGCTCAGGATTTTCAGCCAGCAGGAGGAGGATACTTCATCATAACGATACCAATGCTGGCTGGCTAGCTAAAGAGTTGCAGGTAAAAACCACACATCATACATGTTGTGGACTTATTTTGTGTTAAATAAATTGTCATCTTAACTGCAGAAAATGTAGCTAGTATAGCCATTAACACATTCGCTTGGCCAGCAAAAGGTTGCTAGCTTGATTTCAGCTGGAGATACAAATCCTATTCAGGGTTGTGTCATGAAGGCCATCTGATGTAAAACTGCCAAATCAAACTTGCTGCTGTGGTGAGGAAGTAGCTTCTATTGCAGAATCATTTTACATGATTTGAATGAAGAGTCATGGCAAGTCGCAAAAATTCACTGAATTCAAAAAGCATAATCGCCTTATGTATAAAGGGGCCTATCCCAGCTAATTTTTGGAACCTTTCGAAAAATAGGTGCAGATTCTGTCAGTGAAGATCTGGAACATGGAAATCCCAAAAATACAGTCACTGCCAGTGCTCACCCTCAGCTTCCTGGCAGTAGAACTTTTAGGTGGCACAAATCCCCGGGAAGCAGAAGTTCTGTAACACATAATTACAGGTCTTGGTAGATCTTGAAGGGGTGCATATGAGCCTCAGTGACATTAGTGGTGTAAAGAATGCTGCCACTGGACTCTAGAGCAGTGGAGACATGTTCTCTGGAGAGATGGATCATGCTTCTGTCTGGGAATCTGATGGATGAGTGTGGGTTTATGGATGCCAGGAGAACAGTATTGCACACCAGTGCACAAAGAAGCTCCTTAAAGACATGAATGAACCAGTTTGGTGTGGAAGAACTTGACTGGCCTGCACAGAGTCCTGACCTCAACCTGATAGAACACCTTTGAGATGAATTAGAGCGGAGACTCTGAGCCAGGCCTTCTCTCCAACATCAGTGTCTGACCTCACAAACGGTCATCTGGAAGAGTGGTCAAAAATAAACACACCTAAACCTGTGGAAAGCCTTCCCAGAAGAGCTGACGCTGTTAAGGGTGGGCCCACAGACTAAACCCTACGTACTAAGAATGGGATGTTACTCAGGTTCATATGTGTGTGAAGGCAGACGAGTGAATACTTTTGGCAATCAACTGCATCTATGACTGAAGACAGCTGTTTGGTTTCTGGGTCACAGGCCAAACCACTGACACCCAATGCCATGAAAGTTGGTTCTTTTTGACAAAGAAGTCAATGTTTGCTGTCTGCAGAATTTTATTTTGGTACCCTGATCCCTGGCAAAATAAAAAATATTGTCACCTTCCTAAAATAATGGCCAAAGTCAGTTTTTGACAAAAATCTTTTTTCCCCCCGCCGTAAATCATATTTTCAATATTTGGTTCAGTTTTTTGTGTTTTCTAGAAAGAAATTGGCATTTTAAGAGGATTTGATTGGTCAGTATAGGACTTTAGAGAAAAGATCCAAGGAAGGAAGAGATGCATAAGAGATGCAAAGGTACACAAGAAAAGGTTTTTTTTTTAACTTTTATTTTGTAATTGTCAGTATCTATCTTAAATACTGAATTTCATTTTTATCAGTTATATATGTCACAGATTAAAACTTCAACTTCAACAAACATGAAGTATAATTTAAGCAAAATATTTGGAGAATACAGTGTTCACTCTGCTTTGATGCAAGTACAAGATCATGATGAAAATGGTTCAGGGTCAGATCTGGTTTGCTCAAAAGGAAGTGGAGTCGCAGTCACCTTCCACAGCTCCTGCAAAAATGTATATAATGCACAAATTAATCCATTTGCGGAAACTCATCCTTTAATCAATCCAACAGTTAATCCATCTAAAGTGTTGGATTGTTCAGCCACAGAACCCTTTCTCTCGGTATACACCAAATAACCCATACTGACAAATTGTAAAATTTACTGACTGCAAATTAGAAATGTCTCATTCATTCTCTTGACTGCACATTGTGTTAATTATCCTTGAGATGTTTTTATGAATTTGATTGGAATCCACTGTAGTCCGTGGGACCCAGTGACCAATTGGTTGCATAATAACGGTAATTCAAAGTTTCTTTGATCAGTACCTCGTGCTATTCGTTAACCAGCTGTTCACGGCTAGTAGGGGCAGGTAACGGTGCTTCAGCGGCGATCCCGGCAGTATAGGGTTATAATATGTATGGTGTGTGTGCCTTTCAGATGGTTCTCTTGTTGCAAAACTACCACTGCAAACTGTCGGTCTGGGCATTAAACCCGCGCTTTGCGTGCCTCCAGTTTCTTGCTGTCGGGTTTTTAAAATGCGCTAGTGAGGACACTCTCTGGCCAATCAGTGGCATGCTGTTCTTCCGCGTCACATTTTCGCATCACCAAGGATTGCTCAGAACCTCGGATGAGTGGGTACGAAAAACGTACCTGCAACCTTGAACCAGTTACTAATGGAAAAGCTGTCAAACCGCGGCAAGTTGAGGCGACCCACGTCAAGTAGTCCCATATGGAAACAAAGCTTTAGCATAGGGTCTTAGGGTGCTGGATTTGGGGAAACCCTCCATGCTTGGTGAGGTTGTCTTGATGTCAGTGGTTTCTATTTCCTCCTTTGGCCAACTCATTATCCCAGCAGGGTATCTGACAACTGGCAGGGTGTCAGTGTTGATTCTTTTGTTCTTCCTGGTCAGCTGACTCCTTAGGACTTGCCTTACTCTCTGCAGGTACTTGGAGGTTGCAGCTTTCCTAGCGGCCTATTCATGCTTCCCATTTGCCTGTGGGATTCCAAGGTACTTGTAGCTGTCCTCAGTGTCTGCAATGTTGCCTTCTGGTAGTGCTGTACCCTCAGTTCTGATTATCTTCCCTCTCTTTGTTACCATCTGACTACACTTCTCCAGTCCGAATGACATTCCAATGTCATTGATGTAGATCAATCATCAAATATGGCCCGAGCATCTTGTCCATAAATTTGTTATTTTTAGCTTGCACGCACAAGCGCTGAATACAACTCAGCATGCAATTCCTCTTTTTTAACTCATGGAGGCAGTGTTGTGTAACAGATATCTGCCAAATGCTTCAAAACCTCAAAAAGAAGAAGACTGAATAATTAACCAATCACAGCCCAACCTGTGTGACGCTGTGCAGCTTGGGTGGAGGTCATAGGTGACACAGTGTTGCCAACTTAGCAACTTTTCAGAACCCCAGTGACTTTTTTTTTCTTTCCAAAAAGCAACTAGTGAGAAATTTAGCAACTCTTTGAGATAGCCCAGAAAGCCAAAAATCCTTCACTGACGCACCGTTTTGTGTACATACAGCGCTCCCTTTGTACATCTGGGCTTCATTTTGGCACTGAGGGTACATCCCCCATCCCCCACACCTCGCTGCAAACAAAGCTGCACCTTTTCCAGAGACTCTTGTCACAAACAGAGCCCTGCACCACACACTTCTAGCTCTGTGGGCAGCCACAGTTGTCAGTACGGGTGTGCAAACAAAGCAGTATACAGCAGTTATCACATCCCTCCCTAGTGAATTCAACGATCGTTTTTGTGATTTTGCTGCTATTGAAAAGGACATGTTGCTGTTTGACCATGATGATGCTCCACCTCACCTGCAGCTACATCTGCAGCTGGAACTGACTCTCACCTTTTTATCGGTGTCATGCCAAAAAGTGAATTTTCGTACTTGCCAAAAAAAAAAAGATTTGTTGCACTTAAATTGAGTTTTTGGCCTATAAGCTAATAATCACTTTTTGGCATAGCACTAGCAGCTGGATCAGATCAAGTTTCTGGAGATGAACAAAGAAAATGTTCAGCTTGTTTGGCTCCACATGTTTGTGTGAGCAGATTTTTTTCTGTTCTGAACTTTAACAAGAACTGTTGAAATCCAGACTGAGTGACTCCACCTACGTGACCTTTGACAAATGTCTTGCGCTGCTCTTGGAGCCACACCTCCCCTGTGTACCTGTGTGCCCTTCACATCAGTGTCAGTAGCTCACCTGTTGCTCTGAATTTGGTTCCTTCGTGTTTGTTTGCTGCATGGAAATGAAAGTATTAAATAACAACATTTATATGCATCTTTGACTCTTTAAAAAAATGTCATCAGGGACTGTTGGCCCTCTGGCACTTTTACGTTGTCAAATCTGGCCCTCCTTGAAAAAGGTTCAGACACCCCTGATGTAGATCCTGGTGGTGTGGATCAGTGAATCAATATCTGGTTCATTCCTGGCATACAGCTTCATGTCATCCATGTATAGGAGGTGACTGATGTTTGCTCCATTCCGTAATCGGTATCTGGCTAAGGGGATTCAGGCCTATGCAGAACAGCAGTGGGGGCAGAGCATCTCCTTGGTAAATCCCACACCTGATGGGTGTGCAATGGGCTTGAAGTTGACATCTAGTGTTGTTCTCAGATTTCCATTGAGTTCTTGATGAAGGCTCCTAGGGTCCTGTTGATCTTGTACAGTTCTAGGCATGTGTGCAGCATCGAGTCATAGGCTTTCTTGTAGTCAATCCAGGCGATGCACAGGTTGGTAAGTCTGGTCTTGAGTGACTGCTTTATCTACCAGTAGCTGCTGTTTTGCTCCCCGGGTATCTCTGTCAATTCCTTTTTGGACTCCGCTCATGTATTGTGCCACATGCCTGCTCATCTTAGCTGCTATGATACCTGACAGGAGTTTCCATGTTGTGCTGAGGCAGGTTATTAGCTGGTAGTTGGATGGGACCGCTACCTTCTGGGCGTCCTTGGGGATCACAACCATTCGGCCTTCAGTCAGCCATTCTGGGTGCGTCTTAGCCTTTAGTAGTTGGCTCATTTGTGCTGCCAGGTGCTTGTGGAGTGCAGTTAGCTTCTTTAGCCAGTAGGTGTGAATCATGTCAGGGCCTGGTGCTGTCCATGGTGCTGGTGCATGTACAGTACATGTATGTGAGAGACTCCCTACTGTCTGCCACTGTGATGGTTAGTGGAGGCTGTTCAGGGTCTACTCTTAGATCCACTAGCCACTGAACATTACTAGCATTATTAGTCAAACATCTCAATGATCACTGCTGCCATTGTATACAGCTGTTTGGTTTCAGTGTTTCAGCATTCACATCTTCTAGTAGACTTTCAGAGGGTACTTCACGTCTGTTTGTGTGTGTGTGTGTGTGTATGTGTATATACACACAAAAACATGTATATGTATAATAGATCATAACAGTGTCTTATATTCAGTATAAACTTAAAATTGTTTTACATTGATATATCATGATCAAGCAGAGCAGTACCATTCAGTTTGATTATTAACACTATCGTGTTCTAAGTGTAATCTTAGCATATTATGCTGTAAACAGCAGCATGACACTAGCAATAATGTCTCCAGAACATTAGTACTGAAGCATGTGCTACAATAACAAAAGTAACTGATGTGCAATGAAATACATTTACAGTAAGAAACTACAAACACTGTGTCATTTGAGGTTTTTGATCAAAATTAGACATTCAAAAAGGTCAAAAGTTGTCTAAACTTAAACAATTTATAAAACTGAAATTATGAAAAAGATGCAAATGTTTCACTTACCAATTGCTCAACGCGTTCATATAAAAGAAACTGTCCAAAGTTAGAAGGGAGCTGTTCCACTCTGAAACTACAGCGTCCATCCACCAGCTCCTGAAGTTGGCACATACAGTGGATGAAATGATCATAGGCTTCACAGGATACATCCATGTGTCGCAGGGTGAAGTTCATCCTTAAAAGACATCCAGGTACAGAGAGAAACATTATAACTTACTAACCTTGGAACCAAAAAAGTACAAGTAGGGGTGGTTGCGGCTCAGAAGACAGCAGGTCAAATGCTGTCATTATAATGTAGGTACAATAACACACGCCTAAAGATTGTTGAAAAACAGGTTATTTCTTCAGTTTATATATAAGCCCTTCATAAATCAGGCTGACTGCATTCTATTTACAATACAAGCAAAGACATTACGCATAAAAGCACACAGAAGCATCAGAATCACTTTATGGCAGATGATCAATTTTTAGGACAACACCGGCAGCTGTTGAAAGTAATAAAGTAACTTGTAATCTAACTTAGTTACTTCTAAAATTAAGTAATCGTATCTTCTTTCTTGTTGTTGTAGAGTAGGGAAATGCTTTTTTCTGGAAAATATTTTTTATTCTGGTATTTGTGTTTTTTGCTGTACCTTTGCTGTTGCAACACTGTAAATTTCCCACATTGTGGGACAAATAAAGGATTATCTTATCTTATCTTAGAGAATAAATATTAATTCTGTACATTTCCTTCTTCTGTAAGTTGGCTAACCTCACTATTTTTAACAGCTTAAGAAACATATCATTCTAAAGGCCAAATGTGCTCAGGCATACTAATAAATGTTCTTACCACACCTTTTCTCCATGGAGATGAAGATAGTGCAGGTACGTGGAAAGTTGCTGCAGAGTCGGCACAATGTTCGGAAAAGGCCATCAGTCAGATCATCATCGTAGCAAACTGGTGGCAAAAATTCAAATTATTATTGCGCCTTACAGTCTGCACGTCTACACTGTAGGCTTCTGTAAACTCTAAATCTGAACTTACAACTGTGTCAGTACGTGATACCATTTTTACATTATTTCACTTCACAAATTCAATCAAAACAGTGCGAAGATGAGAGAAACAAGCATTTTCCGTTCTTTGAAAATGCACACTTGATTTAGATGCCAGTAACACATTTCATTAAAGTTGCAAGGGGGTGGGGTGGTGGTCTGTTTACCACTGTGTTGCAGCACATTTTCTTTGTTTAGCAACTCGAGAAACCAATTCCCATAGTTCTAAAAGTGAGACGTACTTCCATTCATGCTTGATAAAGGATTTCAGCTGCTCAGCAGTTTACGGCCAACTTTGCCACATACACCATACTGCCAAAAGTATTCACTCACCATCCAAATCACTGAGTTCAGGTGTTCCAGTCACTTCCACAGGTGTATAAACCAAGCACCTAATCATGCAGACTGCTTTTACAAACATTAGTGAAAGAGTGGGTCACTCTCAGGAGCTCAGTGAATTCCAGTGTGGTACCATGATAGGATGATATAATTTCCTCAAGGCTAAATATATTTTACAATCAGCTGTTAGTGGGATTATAACAAAGTGGAAGCGATTGGGAATGACAGCAACTCAGCCATGAAGTGGTAGGCCACGTTAAATCACAGAGTGGGGTCAGTGGATGCTGAGGGTCATAGTGCACAGAGGTCACCAACTTGCAGTCAGTCACTACAGACCTCCAACCTTCACGTGGCCTTCAAATTAGCTCAAGAACCAAGCTCAATGTAAAGCATTGGATGTAGTGGTGTAAAGCACACCACCACGGGACTCTAGAGCAGTGGAGACGTGTTCCCTGGATGGATCAATCACACTTCTCCATCTGCCAATCTGATGGAGGAGTCAAGGAGTCTTGGTGGTTGCCAGGGGAACAATAACTTTCCGAATGCATTGTGCCAAGTGTAAAGTTTGGTGGTGGTGGTTGGTTGTGAAGTGCAGTTTATTAGCTTTCAGAAACCATTTAAATGTTTCCAATTGGACAAACAGTCGTGTAATTATGGTAATTTATAGTTAATTGGTTAATCAGCCGCCACAGGCTTGGTGTTATCTAGCTGTTCACGGTTAGTATGGGTAGGTAATGGGGCTTCAGCGGCGATCATCTGGCAGCATAGGGATAAAATGTGTATGCCATGTAAACTGTCGGTCTGGGCATTCAACCCGTGTTTTGCGTGGTGAAGGAGTTGCCCTCATGACTCCATTAGCGACGACACTCCCTGGCCAATCAGTGGCATGCTGTTCTTCCACGTCACATTTTAGGATCACCTCGGTTCGCTTGGGACCCCGGTTGAATGAGTACTAAAAAAGTACCTGGTACCTGTTATCAGGTACTAATGGAAGTGGCTTCAAACCTGAGTAGTTACTAATGGAAACGCAAGTTTAGTTCCAGTGAAAGGAACTCTTAATGCTTCAGCACACCAAGACATTTGGGACAATTTGATGCTCCCAACTTTGTGGGAACAGTTTGGGGATGGCCCCTTCCTGTTCCAACATGACTGCACACCAGTGCACAAAGCCGCTCCATAAAGACATGGATGAGCCAGTTTGGTGTGGAAGAGCTCGACTGGCCTGAGTCCTGATCTCAACCTGATAGAACACATTTGGGATGAATTAGAGTAGAGACTCCGAGCCAGGCCTTCTCTTCAACATCAGTGTCTGACCTCACAGATGTGCTTCTGGAAGAATGGTCAGAAATTCCCAATAATTCCAAATATAGTGGATTTAAAGTGGGTCAAGACTGATGCTTATTTTTGAGCTGTGTGCTACTGTGGGTCTTTACACAGTAAAGTTTCAGCCAGTGTTTCTGGATGCAGTGGCAATTTGTTTCTGACAATGGATTGTTGAACCGCTCCTTAACCCCTGCGGTGATTTCCACTACAGAACTCGTTCTTTTAAAACACATTCAAGAGCCTTGTTCCTTCAGAATTGTCAGAATCTACCACATATGATAAAAATCACACAGTCTTTGCAACTTTACATTCAGAAAAATGTATTAAAAATTATTTAGCTTACTGTCTTTTTCAATACCCTTTTGAACAGAGCACACATAGTGAAGAAGAGCTCTGCTTTTAGAATTAAAGACTTACCGTCAGCAGCAATGATGAAGCTGGTGTTATTCAGATCTTCTATCTCCGCCTTTGTCCAACTAAACTCCATGGTGGGATCTACAAAGTTTAAACAAAAGAAAATACTTTAAATTTTATTTTGGTTTGGTGTTTTTGCTGCTCAGTTCTTATTGTAGAAGCAACTCATGCATCCAAACTGGAGATTGAGGTGCACTGTCATGGTCTACTATACTCAGTCAACCTGCACAGCTGCACTTTCATACTGTGTTCATATGACACTGACGCTGGATTTTTTTTCTATGCTACATACACAGTAAAACAAAGGAAGACCATAAGACCTTTCAGATAGTTTCATCATGTTTCTTATAGTAGTAGAATGTCCAACATTTTGAGGTGGTACAATTGTATTTGTGAAATGCCTGCAGCACAAGGAAATCCCTGAAATCCCGAGGTTTGGTAAAACAGAATTTCTGTGTGTGGTGAAGTATGTGCTCCCCTTAGAAATCCCCTTTAGTGATGACTTAATGGTATAGGATGTGTATACTAATCCCTCAAAGTAAAAATTTGAACATCTTACCTGAGCTATCCTATCAACTACAGCAGGCCTGGTTACAATGTGAAAAAGATTTCCCTGCATTTTTGTTAGTAAGCCTAACATAGTTGATATTAATGAGATAGCCAATTTGTGGGATTAGTTAGGATTAAACTAAAATGGGAATGTGTGTATATTTATAAACTTAAGCTCATTTATACTTGGACACTGGCCTGTCATCAAAATGCTAGGATGGTAACAGCTAACGGATCAAACACTGCAAAGTCACAATTTACATTTCTTATAGGAAAATCCCTCAAATATCACTCAAATATTTTTGACACACCAATTCATCCAAAAACAATCTTCAACTCCATCCTCCAGCAGAACCTCGACGGCATTCCAAGGGAGGCTGAGGACATTGAGACTGAATCGACCATGTTCCGCACCTCCATTGTTGAGGCCTGCGGCTGCAAGATGGTTGGTGCCTTTCATGGTGGTAATCCCCAAACCTGATGATGGTCACTGGAGGTGAAGGGAGTCATCAAGCTGAAGGAGGAGTCCTGTCGGGCTTGGTTAGCTTGTGGGACTCCAGAGGCAGCTGACAGGTACCGGCAGGCTAACCAGAACGTAACTCGTGCGGTGGTCGAAACAAAAACTCCCGCCTCCTCCCGAGTGTGGGTGGAAATTGGTGAGACCATGGAAAAAGACTTTCAGATGGTCTCGAAGCAATTCTGGCAAACCATCAGGCAACTCAAGAGAGGAAACCAGTCCCCTAGCCACACAGTTTACAGTGTGGGTGGGGCGCTGCTGACTTCAACTGAGGCTGTAGTTGGCAATGGAAGGAATACTTCAAGGACCACTTTAATCCGACTGACACACCCTCTGTAGCGAAAGCAGAGTCTGGGACGAGTGGGACGACACGCCCATGACTGGGTGTGAGGTCACTGAGATGGCTGAACAACTTCTTGGTGGCAGGGCCCCTGGGGTGAAGCCAGTGAAGGCTCTGGATGTTGTGGAGCTGTCTTGATTGACACACCTCTGTGACATCACATGAAGATCTGAGCCACTGCCACTGGATTGGCAGATCGGGGTGGTGGTCCCCATCTTTAAGAAGAGGGACCGGACGGTGTGCTCCAACTATCGGGGGATCACACTCCTCATCTTCCCCAGTAAGGTCTATGCCACGGTGCTGGAAAGGAAGTTCTGTCTGTTAAACTCAGATTCAAAAGGAACAATGTGGTTTTCGTCCCAGACAAGTAGAGGAGTTTAAATATCTTGGGTTCATGAGTAGCGGGAAAAGAGGGCGGGAGATTGAAAGACGGATTAAGGCTGCGTCTGCTGTCGTGGCAAAGAGGGAGCTGAGTGTGAAAGTGAAGCTGTCGATTTTCCGGTCAATCTGCATCCCTACCCTCACCTATGGTCACAAGTTTTGGGTAGTGACCAAAAGAACAAGATAGCGGATACAAGCAGCGGAAATGAGATTCAACCCAAGGGTGGCTGGCCTCTCCCTTATAGATAGGGTAAGGAGCTCAGTCATGCTGCTCCTCCACATCGAAAGGAGCCAGGTGAGGTGGTTCAGGCATCTGACTAGGATGCCTCCTGTGCCCCTCTTGACTGAATTGTTCTGGGCATGTCCCAACAGGAGGAGGCCCCAGGGCAGACCCAGGACATGCTGGAGAGATTATATCTCTTGGCCGGCCTGGGAACACCTTGGGGTCCCCCCTGGATGAGCTGGAGGAGGTTGCTGGGGAGAGGGAGGTCTGGGCTTCTCTGCTTAGGCTGCTGCCCCTGCAACCTGGCCCCAGATAAGAAAGTGGATGGATGGATGGATGGTTACACTTTAACATACATAAATGTAACTTATGGCTGTGAAAATAGAGAACCAACATTGGTGTTCACATGTTTTACATATTCTAATTTAGACATATCACATGGTTACAAAAATGGCTGCACTAACCATTTTTATCCAGGTCCATGCTTATTCACCCTCAGTGAGTGACTTGAATTAAAGCTGAAAGTCTACACTAAATTTTTAATTTAAAGTCAGTGTCATGGTGAAAATTTCCAAAAGTGGTGTCATTGTTCAAATATTTCCAGTCCTACCTGTGCACAGAATGTAAAAATTAATATCTACCTGTGCAAAAGTCATCCTGGAGCCAGTCCAGCTGTCTCACTTTCATCTCCCCACCTGATGGAGAGAAAAGACTGCATTAGATAAGATGAACCTTTACAGTTTTTCATGTGATTTAGAAATGAACTTGTAAAAATCAATCATAACACTGACAGGAAGATGGGTGCAGTGTGAGCAGGAATGCGAATGCTGAACAGAACACTGCGGCGAGGAAGGCTGAGGCGGAAAGCAAAGCTTTCCATTTACCAGTCAAACTAAGTTCAAGCCGTTACTTATCATCATAAGATCAATTCACTTCAATTTTAGTTACACAGTGTAGCGCCAGTTCATAACAACAACTGTCTCAAGGTACTTTATATTGTAAGGTAAAGACCCACACAATATCTGACAATCCTTTTTAAGCAGCACTTTTTGACAGTCGAGAGGAAGAACTCCCTTTTAAACAAATCTATCTTGGCACATTTAGGCTCAGTGTGGGGCAACCATCTGCCTCATCCGAATGACAGGATAAAAAAAATGCAGCAAAGAAGATCAGTGTTGATGATGTCCACACTAATCACAGAGGACAGGTGACAAAAGCTAATGGCATGCAAAAGTGGTGTGTAAATACACTGGGAGTGAAGAGAAGGGAGTGAGGCATGTGAGGAACCCCCAGCACCCTGACTGTGCAGCAGCAGTATTAAAGCTAGTTCAGGGTCACCTGACCCAGCATTAACTATAAACTTTGTAATTTTGTCCCAGACTCAAAGTGGGAGCTGGTTCCACCCAAATGAGTCTGGTCCATATAGTGACTGAGCTCAACCTCAGTCACATATGTTCAGGACCTCTGCACACTGGAGTATGCTTGAAGTGCTTCAAGGAGTCCCATCAAGTAGGTGGACGCACACCTGAAGTCAGTCTGCTGAACTCTGCCTCCTTCTTATGCTACTGTGTGCTGGAACCGAGGAAGAGTGGGCTGGACACAGTGCGATAAAAGGAAGAACGTTCTGTGCTTTTTAAAACCTTGTCTGTTCTGTACACTGGGATGTTTAGAGGGTTATATTCTCTCTGAATGGGCACGGCAGTGGTGAAAGGAAGCAATCTGATAGTGTGGTCTCACCTGCAGGCTCCAGCATGTGTTTATTTAAAGCAATGTTTCTTTTGCACATGCTTAAAAGGTCTTCCCCCACATCTGTAAAAAAAAAGTGGGAAACAAACTCTTGTTTGATTTAAGTCCCGAAAAGAGTAGAAAACAACACTTCACTGTTAGGTGCATGAATTTAACATTAAAGTTCGCACTGCCCACAGCAACTGAAATGGTTTTCATTCTTTACATCCCACGTGCTGCTTTCATCTCGTACCCCCGATTCCCATTTACAATGTAAAAACAAGTACACATTTACAATGTTTACTTTCACCGGATAAAAACAATGCTGAGCATTTGATATGCTGCCTTTACTTTGCTAATGCAATCTGCTCAGTGGAAGATTAAAAACAGGATTGTATATGTACCTGTGCAGTAGACTGTTTTGGCTACAGTTGTCATGATGATGCTGGTTAGGCCTGTCCCTGCTCCAAGTTCTAAGACTGTTGCTCCTCTGAACATGTCCGGGTCAGAGAGGATGAAGTCAGCCAAGAGTAATGCCCCCCGCCACACCTGATGTGAGCCAAAAACACATGCGCTCCAGTCTTATCTTAATATCAAAGAATTTCATGGCACAGTTCAGCATTACATTCTTCCATTAACATTAGAGGCATACCGATTCAATTCAATTCAATTCAATTTTATTTATACAGCGCCAATTCCCAACAAACAGTCGCCTCAAGGCGCTTTGTATTGTAAGGTAAAGACCCAACAATACTGCAGAAAAAAAACCCAACAGTCAAACGACCCCCTATGAGCAAGCAC
>VUQJ01042565.1:0-16393 GCA_015108635.1 Andinoacara biseriatus
TCTTAAAGAAAACTAACAGGTCTGTGAGAGCCAGAATTCTTGCTGGTTGGTAGGTGATCAAATACTTATTTCATGCAATAAAATGCAAATTAATTATTTAAAAATCATACAATATGATTTTCTGGATTTTAATTTTTTTGATTCTTTCTCTCACAGTTGAAGTGAACCTACAATAAAAACTACTGACCTCTACATTCTTTGTAGGTGGAAAAATTTGCAAAAATGGCAGTGCATCAAATACTTTTTCCCCCCACTGTAGTAGGCACATACCATTTATGTGTTTTATGATGGCCAAGGGGGCAGTCAGTGGCTGTAACATAGTCACTCCAGTTACTGAGGTAGTGGTCTTGAAGGAGGAGGCTTTCAGGAGAAGGAGATGGTGACCATCAAAGAGGCAGGGCAGAGTAATTGTGTTGGGGGTGGAGCACTTTTGGAGGCTGACCTGGAAGTTGGCAACAGAGGATGCAGAAACTCTGAGGAGGCCAATGAGGTGGTGGCTGGTGGTTCACTGGTGACAAAGAAGGTGGAGGCCATTTTAAGGGTTAGTAGGGGGTTGGCACCAAAGGATGAAGAACGTATCTGGAGACTTGGCAAGAGATTTCAGACAGCAAAGCAGGATAGATGAGACAAAGCTTCTCTGGAGGTGGCCAGTGGCAGCGATGGAGCTCCTTTTAACTCCAGGCAGAAGGTTTGTGATAAGTGGGTACCCTGGTGTTGGGCCTAGGTCCTGACTGAGAGTGCTCAGTTCTAGACAAAGAGCTGACTCAGGAATATGGAAACACAGAATACTCAGGTGACATATGACACGTGGGCTCTGGACTTACATGCTCAGGTTCTGGCAGTACCAGCTCGGGCAGAAAAATCATGCTTAGGCTTGGACAGCACATGATGTTTAGCCATAGGTCAGGCCATTCAGGATTCTCAGGCTGCTAAAGTCTCTCAGGCTTGGCCACCTCTGGACACTCGGGTTCAGCCAGTTCAGGATAATCAGGATCCAAAAGACACTCAGGATACTCAGGACACTCAAATTTGTCTGGTTCAGGATAATCAGGACATATAGGTTTGTCCAGCTGAGGATACTCATAATCAGGGATAGCACAGCAAACACAGGCACAGTTTTTGCTAGCTCAACCTCTGGGGCCGCAAGCACTTCTTACGGTCACATATAGTTGGCTTGTTTGTCTTCAGCCAAAAATAATGCTTTTCAAGCAATAACTAATAAATGGGCCTAAATTTCTGAATTTCTTCTTGTATCTGAAATCTTTAGTTGAACTTAATTTGCATGAAGTTCTGTGTGTTTCTGAAAGTATGAAAAATGAGCAGTTTCAGCTCCTAATGTCAAACGTGAGTTTGTGTCTTTAACTGTAACAAAACAATCGTAAAACTGTTAAACTGTTAAAAGGTCTGCATTTCCCTTTTTGCATTCGCATAAAAGAACTTCCTTTGTAAACTTGCTGAGAGTGTGAGGTTTAAGTAGACACAAGTGTGAATTACTGAGGGGTGAAAGTTTTCCTTTCAATATAGTCTATACCTTAAACTGCTAACAGTTACTTCCTGACCAATATGGCTATCCGGAGACTCTGCTGTATTCTGCTTCTGCTTGTGTGTTTTAGCAGTGAAGGTAATATTTATACTTTTAAAAAATCACCATATTTGTGTTTAAAGATGAATGCTAACAACATTTTCTATCATTTTGAAAAGACATTTCATTTTCACGAAATGAAATTTAAAAAACAGCAATAACTTGTCCCGATTTTGTTTTATATTATGTGTAACTGATTACAGAGACTCTCGTGAAGACAGTAATGAAGAAACCAGACGCCACTCAAATATGCAGTAAAGCAGCACTGAATATGATTGTAATGATAGTCTGTAAGATCAGCACGGAGAGGAGCAGAGGGGAAGAGTGTCGTCTGCTGTTTCATTATGATGACGGCTTTATTCATGGGTGTGACTCCAGGTTCACACTGATGAAAGAAAATCAGACTGTGTTTCTCCACCTGGCAAATTTAACATCAGAGGACAGCGGGAACTACACCTGTGAGTGCGTATTTCATGGTGGAATGGATATTCTGCATCTCAGTATCACCGTGCAAGGTAAACACATTTATTACTCTTACTGCACAGATTCAAAGTGGATCTTTCTAACTCTTTTAACATTATATTGAAAAATACAATATATTATTTTCTTTTTTTTCATTCAAGAACTTTCATTTTCACTTTTATACGATGTAAGGTGGCCATTTATTACATTCATTGCTGTGTGGCTGCAGTTTCATTAGTGAAATATAGTGGGTCACACTGATAAAAGCGAATCCTACTATAATTCTCCACCTGACCAGTGTAACAGTAGCACACAGTGGGGTCAATACATGTGAATGCATATGAAACAGAAACACATATGCCACCTTAACAGTGACAGCTTATTTGGTAACATTTTGAAAAGATGGACTCATCTAAAATAATGTTGATTGAAATATCTGTTTTTTTTGTGGAAATGTTCAGCAGAGGACGGCATTTTGTCTCACATCAAGTTCATGTGTACAGTCATCATCATCTCTGCTGCTGCTATGCTCATCTGCTCGGCTGGGATAGCCTGTGGTCACATCCTGAGGAGAACTACTCACAGGTGAAAGCTTTCACTCAGTGATATTAACTTGTTAAATGATCCTTCATGTTCACTTCATCAGCACATAACTTCAAGCAGCAGGATGAACTCATGAACTCTGTTTTTATCCCAACAGAGAAAAAAAATCAGGACCGTCTAACTTAATTAGATCTGAAACTCTCCAGATGTCGGTAAGTTTTATTTAGTTCCGCTTTACGCTTCTCAAATTCTGCAAAGGCTGAAGTGACAACGTGGCTTCTTTTTCCTTTTTTCCCCCGAAGCCACACTGTAATTACATATAGTCTGCAATCTTGTTTAGGAAGAAGAGAACCCCTACACAATCCTTCAACGCCAAACCAGTGATGTCTACCAACCCCTCTCCTCAGGCCGTCTCCATCATGTCGCTATGGCTAGTCCGTGTCATAGTCATCTACATTAATAATCAGGGAACAGATGGAAAAGATTTACAACCTGTTTACACAATCTATGAACTCTCAAGTACTAAGTTAGGAATGATACACACAATCTTGGACTTTTTATTAATATATTTATTACTTTTATGAAGTACATAAACATTTTAATTTGGCAGCATCACACTTCATGTTAGTAAATAGCAAAACAGTTTCTTTTGTATGGAAAGAGCAGATACACATTAACTGTACACTTCCAATAAAACGTTTAATTACGTTGTTGAAGAAGAATTACCTAAAATTCAGTCAGTGCCTGTTTTTGATTATTTTTTAAAGTTCTAGTTCATTGGTTCCTAAATGCACCTGGTGGGTGCATGCAGGCAGGCCTCAGTATTAACGGAAATTCAGTTTAAAATTACTTACAAGTATCCATAGTTATAAATGCATTTATTTATACAAAAGTGAATTAAAACTGGTAATAGGACGTGGTTAGTTTCTGATCTTGTTCATTACTCTGACCTAAATTTACTGCTCTTGTACTGATGTTTGTGTCCCAGTGGCAAGTGGGTAACATAATGGCATTAGCACTTTACACATGATTGGATAGTATTAGCAATTTATATATAAAAATTGCTAATGCTTCCACCTTGGTGGAGCACTTGGCTACACCTAGAAATTTTGCCCATAATAATTATGAACCCTAACCCTGGTGAAGTCCAACACCCACAGGAAACGAGTCCAACTTATTGCTGGCAAAATGAACCAAGCTCTCACTGTGGATGTACAGGGACTGAATGGCCCACAACAACAGACACACCATACTCCTGCAGCACCTCCGACAGGATACCCTGAGGGACACAGTCGAATGCCTTCTCCAAGTCCAAATCCGAGGTTCGACTCGAGTGATGGTGAAATGGAAAATTTTACTTTAACCTCTTATGTGTTGTTCAGTTATGGAGTGTATGACTAGGATGTGACCTGTAGGTTGTAAAATGGTCCAGATGACCATTCCCTTATCTGTAACCTATACACACACTTTGTTTTCTCAGGGCCTTTTAGTTTACCTTTCTTAATTTAGTGTCCTATCTATGGGGAACATGCAACTGGGAAGGATCTCCTCTTCTTTTGATAAATAAATTTTCATAACAATGGGCAAGTCATCCCCCTCCTCCAGACCCTGCTTCCAGTATAAAAGGTGTGTCAGTGTGATTAAGGAGGTCCTCAAGGTATTCCTTCCACCTCCTTAATCCCACTAGCCACCCCTGGATACCACCCGACACACACTGCGCCTGGCCCCTACGATGTGTTCTATGGGTGGTTGGCCTATATTGTCCCTTCGGGCTGCGCCCAGCCGTGCACCACAGGCTAATGCCTGGCCACCAGATGCTCTCCCTGAAGCTCCCTATCCTGGGCAGGGTAAACAGTTGCCTTGATGACTTTTCTTTAGTGGTCTTAACAAATACGCAGACATAACACAACACCTGGAGGTATTTTATCTGATAAAGTGAACAATCGTGTACATTCTTAGATAACATGAATTCACTGGCCAGCTCAGCAACACCAAAAGGCCTGAAAGACCACATCTAACCAAGTTGAGAACACTCTCAATGAGGTAGGTGTATCTTTTTCAGTGGGTGCACTGATGGATGTACATGCACAACAAGTTCTAGACTTCAGGCAGTCATTAACTGTAAATGAATTTCATCATAATGTTAAAAATAATCCTTATATTTAAAATGATCTTAGTTTGTCCAAGTATTTTGAGCCTCTGAAAATGGTAGACTAAGTGTAAAAATGGTTGTAATTCCTAAACAGTTAATCAAATACTTTTTGTTAAACAGTTGAGAACCTAAGCTTTAGATGATCAGATTCTTCACATATTTACACTGAGAAATGTTAATCTTTAATTGCTGAAGTATTTGTCTGTGCAGGCTTTCACAAAGTGATAAAGTCCTTCTTCTGGAGAAAGGCTAGTCTCTCTGAAATTGTTTTATACTCAGTTGTATTACTGTTTCACTTTTTTTGTCACCAGCTGTTTTTCAGCATTGTTTTTTTAGCCTTTTGTCAGCTCTGTCCCAACTTATCTGAAAGATGTTCCAGGCCTCAAATTAAAATTAAGCTTACATTTTTCAGAAAAAATATCACATTATTTAATTTATGACATTTTATTCGCCACCACCATGCAGTTACAGCTGTATTTAGCTTTTCATGTGTGGTTCTGAAATAAGAAACCCCAAAACTCATTGAACTAACACAACCCAACAAGGAACAAACACTACCCAACAGGCTTAATACCAGCATTCTCAATGAACAGTGTAAACAATTCCCGCAGGAATGAAATAGCACCTTCTGCTGGTGTAACTGATCTAAACACTAATAAACAGACCAGGCAATAGTATTATGCAATTAGAACTAACATAATGAGCGTGAACATGACAGAAAGACCATGCAAGCTTTGCATGTTTTATGTGGTTGCCACTAACCACAAATACAGTCGATACTTGAAACTGATGTACACAACCAGATGACAGCTACTACAGGATCTCAGTGAGTTTATAGTTTGTGCTATTACTTCAGGTGGAGTGAGGTGTCCTGCAAATGGGGGAAGTGAGTTAGGGGAAATACCTTAGGTGCAAAAGAAGGCTTTTTTTCTTAACAAATACTGTAGTGTTGACATATGAGTTTAGACCTGATATTTGATGAAATGACTGCATGTAAATTGGGGAAAACAAGTATTTGATACACTGTCAATTTAGCAAGTCTTCCCACCTACAAAGAATGGAGAGAGCTGTAATTTTTATCATAGGTACACTTCAGCTGTGAGAGACAGAATCTAAAAAAAAGATCCAGAAAATCACATTGAATGATTTTTAAATAATATGCATTTTATTGCATAAAAAAAGTATTTGATACAATAGAAAATTAGAACTTAAAATTTGGTAGAGAAACCATTGTTTGCAATTACAGTGGTCAGATGTTTCCTGCAATTCTTATCCAAGTTTGCACACACTGCAACAGGGATTTTGGCCCACTCGTCCATACAGATCTTCAGATCTTTCAGGTTTCGGGTCAGTTGCTGGGCAACACTGAGTTTCAGTTCCCTCCAGAGATTTTCTATTGGGTTCAGGTCTGGAGACCTGAACTCCAGGACTAGGACCTTGAAATGCTTCTTACAGAGTCACTCCTTTGTTGCTCTGTGTTTTCACTGTGTTTTGGGTCATTGTCATGCTGGAAGACCCAGCCACGACCCATCTTCAATGCTCTTACTGAGGGAAGGAGGTTGTTGGCCAAAATCTCACGATACATGACCCCATCCATCCTCCCTTCAATACGGTGCAGTCTTCCTGTCCCCTTAGCAGAAAAGCACCCCCAAAGTATGATGTTTCCACCGCCATGCTTAACGGTTGGGACGGTGTTCTTGAGGTGGTACTCATCCTTCTTCTTCCTCCAAACACGGAGAGTGAACTTGATTAAAAAAGCTATATTTTTGTCTCATCTGACTACTTGATCATTCAGATGGTCATTGGTGAACTTCAAATAGGCCTAGACATTTGCTGGCGTGAGCAAGGGACCTTGCGTGCCCTGCAGGATTTTAATACATGATGGCATAGTGTATTATTAACCGTCATCTTTGAGACTGTGGTCCCAGCTCTCTTCAGGTTAATGACCAGGTCCCCCTGTGTAGTTCTGGGATGATTCTTAACCTTTCTCTAAATCATCCTTACCCCACGAGGTGAGATCTTGCATGGAGCCCCAGACTAAGGAAGACTGACAGTCATCTTGATCCCAACCTTGTGCAGGTCTACAATTTTTTCCCTTGTGTCTTTAGATATCTCTTTGGTCTTGGGCATGGTGGAAAGGTTGGAGTGTGATCCATTGAGTGTGACAGGTGTCTTTTATACAGGTAACAAGTTCAAACAGGTCCAGTTAACACAGGTAATTAGTGCAGAATAGGAGGGCTTCTTAAAGAAAACTAACAGGTCTGTGAGAGCCAGAATTCTTGCTGGTTGGTAGGTGATCAAATACTTATTTCATGCAATAAAATTCAAATTAATTATTTAAAAATCATACAATGTGATTTTCTGGAAATTTAATTTTTAGATTCTCTCTCACAGTTGAAGTGTACCTACAATATAAATTACAGACCTCTATTCTTTGTAGGTGGGAATACCTGGAAGTGTATGTAATACTTATTTTCCCCACTGTACCTGTGGCGCAACAACTATTTTATAAAAGCTTGGAATCATGTACATGATTAGATCATAATGATTGATTTATTCATTTGTTACTTCACTTTAATGTGAGATGCAGGGGCATACCTCCCTCTGGTTACACACCTACATCCCCTTTACACACACACACACACAGATACATTGAAAATAATGGGGTCTTTGTTCATTAACTATCTAATAATGTATTTCAGAAAGTACATATTGCCTGTGAGACCCTGCTCGACTGGTGCAAACTGTTCAAATAAGAACTGTAAAGAAAACCTGCTGGATGAATATATATGTTCAACACCCTGTAATCAGCTGATTGTTATAGCAGTCTGTCTCTGATTAACTAGGTATTCCATCACAGATTGAAACTCCCAATTCTAATCTGAATGTCAAAAGCTTGCTAACAGCTTCTCTGCCAGCAGTTCATTGTTTTCATGAGCAGTCTGCTGCAGTCGGATGTGTGGAAAAGAAACCATTAGTGCCGAATGCATTCAGTCAAACCTGCAAAGGGACTGTAGCACCACATCACTGCTCTCCAACCTTCGCTCACAGAATGAGGAAAGGGTTGAACTCTGTATTTCTTACTGTGATCCGTTTCAGGCTTTTGTTGATTAATTTAGAATCTTTACTCTGGATTATTTGGTTGGAATCAGAGCTCCAAAGTATATTCAAACACGTACTCACATCCAACAAGGATGGCCTTGTGACTCATCTTTATTGAGCAACTTCAAAGACTGATTTTGGCCCCTTGTGAGACAGAAGACTATAAAACAGGGGTATTCAATTCAAAGTTAAGGAGGTCCAGTTAGAGAAAGTGTCCTAAAAGTTACACAGGGATTATAACTCAGTGCAATATATTTTGAAGTAGCCTAATGACGCATCAGTGTCTCTCTACAGTCAACAACTGGTTGTCAAAAGAAATCAAGTACATTTCAATCGTATTTCAATAGTGTTTATTATTCATTTTCACACTAACCTGGACGGCACTTTCTCTAATAATAGTAATAGTAGTCATTTCAAGTAGTCATTTCAAGTAAAAAAATAAAAGAGCTTTTGAAAAAGTTGTCTTTTTCCCCCCTTAATTACATGTCACAGATAAACCATCTAACCTCTCTTTTCTCAGTTTTTCTGACTTCAGACATCTGCAGCTCATCTCGGTTCCAAGTCTCGTTTTCCCGCGCGCTGTGAATAAATTATGTAATTGGTTGAGTACCATCACGTGGGATGAGTTATAATGCACACGATTGGTCTGTTTGTTTCCTGCGTACGTAAAGACAGAGAAAAGGGCAGTGCAGATTAAAATAACCACACTGTGGTATGCAAAAGTTTGGGCACCCGTAATAATTTCCATGATTTTATAAATCATTGGTTATTAAGTTTAAACTATGTGCATAAAGATACTGCTTTGAGCAAGAAGAACGTTTATCTAAAACATTTCCCTTAAGTCATATGATCCATTAAACAAATTTAACTTTACACACATATTTATTGCATCTTAATCAAATAAACATGTTCTTCAGATTAAATGTTATCTGGGTTATTCATGAATTAATATTCAGTGCAAATCAATTAATGAGCTGGTCTTAAAATATCTCAAATATTCTCAACTGTTTTAACTTATATTCAGTCCAAGTAGTAACATTACCAAATATAACCAAACTTTAACTTTGTTCTACATTTATCCAAAGAATATTGTCTATTTAAATTAACATTTTACCATACCAGTGGTGTCTTTTGTGGGAGCTGAGCTGCTAATCTTTGTCCTTAGCGTGTGAAACAGGTGAATGGCATTAACTACTGAGTGAGGCAGGGAACGGAGCAACAGGAGCGCTTGCTTCACTGTGAGGCGCACTGCGGCCGGGTGGGCAGTAAACCCATTTTGAATCTTATTCTGGTTTATCTTGACAAACACAGTGATATTTGAGAAGTGAAATTAAGTTTATAGGATTTACAGAAAGAGTGCAATAATTATTTACAAAAAATTGTCATTTTATTGATTTGAATACCTTTAGCACTAATTAATGGAACACAAAATTTGTTTTGTAAGCTCATTGACCCTTGACCTACATACACAGGTGAATGCAATTATGAGAAAGGGTTAAGGTGGCCAATTGCAAGTGTTTCTCCTCTTTGCATCTTCTCTGAAGAGTAGCAACATGGGAGCCTTAAAACAGCTCTCAAATGAGCTGAAAACAAAGACTGTTCAACATCATGGTTTAGGGGAAGGATACAAAAAGCTATCTCAGAGATATCAGCTGTCAGTTTCCACTGTGAGGAACATAGTGAAGAAATGGAAGACCACAGGCACAGTTCTAGTTAAGGCCCGAAGTGGCAGGCCAAGAAAAATCTCAGATAGGCCAAGTATGGTGAGAACAGTCATAGTCAACCCACAGAGCAGCTCCAAAGACCTCCAACATCATCTTGCTGCAGATGATGTCACTGTGCATCGTTCAACTATTCAGTGCACTTTGCACAAGGAGAGGCTGTTTGAGAGAGTAATGCAGAAGAAGCCTTTTCTGCACACATGCCACAAACAGTCGCTTGAGACAAGCCAGCTTCATTTTGGAATAAGGAACTGTGCACTGATGAAACTAAAATTGAGTTATTTGTACATAACAAAAAGCGGTATGCATGGTGGAAAAAGAACACAGCATTCAAACACAAGACAAGACAAACACTTGCTACCCACAGTAAAATCTGGTGGTGGTTCCATCATGCTGTGTGGCCGTGTGGCCAGTGCAGGTACAGGGAATCTTGTTAAAGTTGAGGCTCACATGGATTCCAGTCAATATCAGCAGATTCTTGAAAACAATGTTCAAGAATCAGTGACAAAGTTGAAGTTGCGCCAGGGCTGAATACTTCAACGAGACAACGACCCTAAACACTGCTCAAAATCTACTAAGGCATTCATGCAGAGGAACAAGTACAACGTTCTGGAACGGCCATCTCAGTCCCCGGACCTGAATATTATTGAAAATCGGTGGTGTGACTTAAAGTGGGCTGTCCATGCTTGGAAACCATCAAACCTGACTGAACTGGAGATGTTTTGTAAAGAAGAACAGTCCAAAATACCTTCAACCAGCATTTAGAGGCTGTTATTTCTGAAAAAAGAGGATCTACTAAATATTGTCATATGTCACTTTTCTGTTGGGGTGCCCAAACTTATGCATACAACTGTAAATACGAGTAAAGTTGCACCAAATAAAATAGAAATGGTCCATCAAACTCTTGTCCAGATCAGCACCAGAGTCCACCTTTTGGTGACCTACAGGCTATAGAGACTTGGTGTTGGTTCAGCTGACTTAAGCAGGGATTCTGCTTTCCACAGCCATGAGTGTGTCAGGGTCTGCTCAGGTCCCAGTGACAGAAATCAGAGTTATTGGGAGGATCCGTGTGGACGTCCATGTGCCTTCCTGTTTTATTTTGTGGTTGGTGTCGATGAAGCCGCCAACTTCGTCATACACAAAAAGCAAACACATGATCTGGTGGTCACCAAAGTATGCCCCCTCAGAACCTTAGCTGACCAACCGTCTGCATGCCCTCCTTCTCTACATCCATGAACCTCCTCTGTGCTTTTCCTCTTGCCTGGCAGCTCCATCTTCAGCATCCATTGTCTAATGTATCCACTGTCTCTTCTCTACACATGTCCAAACCATCTCAGCCTTGCCTCTAACTTTGTCACTGTGCTCAAGCTTTTTGATTCAGCTGTGATTTTTATATATAAATCTACTTTTTTAAATGAAGTTGCAGGCCTGTGTCTCTGAGGCTGCTCCCCTCTCTGTAAACACCAGGTGGTGAATGGTTCACAGCTCTGTTCCTCTCCTCACCTTAGTGTTCAAGACATACAGTTAGACCCGTAAGCAGAAATTTGAAGTTCTGACTTCCAGCTTTAACTCAAGCATCGCATGAAGTGTTCGCTGAACTGCGTACGAACTGATATAATTAAATCATGAGGATTGTTTTTAATGCTTGGATGAGCCGTAATACTGATACTCAGACAATGCATTCTTAAAACTAGAGATAATATAGGAAAGA
This sequence comes from Andinoacara biseriatus, assembly GCA_015108635.1. NCBI lineage: Eukaryota > Metazoa > Chordata > Actinopteri > Cichliformes > Cichlidae > Andinoacara > Andinoacara biseriatus. The sequence goes on from VUQJ01042565.1 coordinate 11,274, forward strand.
GACATGGCCCTAACTGAAATATAGTGTATATGAGTGTTTTGACAGCAGAGATGGTAGCAAAAACGCTTTTAAAACCTTATTTGGGGGCAAAGTCATCAATTTTTTTAAGCCTTTATCAGATTTCATTGGTGAAATATCTACAATCAATTTTTTTTTTGCTACTGTGGCTATAAAAATGATTATTACCTAATCCCACTGATTTCACTGCCTTTCCCTTTGTCATCCAGAGAGCTACATTAGGAGGTTTTTGCTGACTCAGTCAGCCTCGTGATCATCTTAACTCCTACTACATCTGAGTCAGAAAGCAGCCTTCCCACGTGAAGAGTACAAAATAAGCAGACAGCACTGGCAGTGGAGAGGCATGGGAGCAGGTGAAACTGGCTAAGCAGCAGTAACCACACTTTGAAAGAGAACTTTGCATTGCTAGGCTTAAATTACACATCACAAAAAAATGATGAATGATACATGATTTATGTTAAACTGACTTTCCTGGATAAGGAAAGGAAGGTTCCTCATTGTCGGACACCTTATTGTGAGGGAACTTTGTCTCAGCTAACTACAGGTGACAAATTTATATCAGGAATCTTAGTAATGCGTGCGGCCACCAAATCTGAACAGCGGGCATCAGAGGCTTTTCCTTAAACTCGTCACAGGTCTGCATGAAAAAATAAAATGTATTCCTTCTAAAAAAGTCTTATGAGCTGACTTGAATTTATTTATAAATGTAGATCAGTACACCATATGGTCCTACTCTGTTACTGCTGCAGTGTAAGCATTTCCACCATCCTGACACATCACCCAGTCAATACCAGTAGAGCAGGATTTTTTCCCCCCAACAAGATCTGATGAGTTTTCAAAGTTTTCCTTTCATTTTTTTTTTGAACACTTTGATCTCTGTCTCTTTTCCACAGTGTGTCTTTTGTCCAGTCTCTCCCCTCAGCTCCAGCTGGTCGCAGCAGAGGACTGCCCCTCCCTGAACCTGGTGCTGCGGGGGGGTTCTTCCTGTTAAAAGGGAGTTTTTCCGTCCCACCGTCGCCAAGTGCTTGCTCACAGGGGTCATTTTGACTGTTGGGTTTTCCCTGTATTATTATAGGGTCTTTACATCACACTATAATGCGCCTGGTTGTGGTTTGGTGCTATGTAAATAAAAATGAATTGAATTATACTGTATAACGACTTTGATTGGAAACATCTATATATTCCAAATCAAATACATAAAACACATAAAATCAAGGATGAATCAAAAAGCTAAAGTTACAGCATTAGTAAACTGCACTTGTATTAAAACATGCTCATAACCAGCTGCTCTTACAGAGGCCTAAAACTACATTAAAACAGAGGCGAGCGAGCTTTTGCAGCAGCACATTGAGAGGAGCCAGTAGATGTGGTTTGGGCATCTGATTAGGATGCCTCCTGTCCGCCTCTTGGGTGAGGTGTTCCGGGCATGTCCCACCAAGAGGAGGCCCCGGGGTAGACCCAGGAAACGCTGTAGAGATTATATCTCTTGGCTGGTCTGGGAATGCCTTGGGGTCCCTCCGGATGAGCTGGTGAAGGTGGCTGGAGAGATGGAAGTCTGGGCTTCTCTGCTTAGGCTGCTGCCCCCGCGACCTGGCCCCGGAGAAGCAGAAGAGAATGGATGGATGGAGAGACGGATAGTCCTTGGGGATATATACTTTCATGTGCAGCACTTTGGTCAACGTTGTTGTTTTAAATGTGCTATAAAAATAAACTTGACTCATTATTAGTGCTTACATTAGTAAAGGACACACATACAGAGATTTCTTCCTTTAGTAGAAAAAGGACCCTTTTATATATGTTGAAAATATTCCCCCACAATAAATTTATTATTTATCATGCATTTTCCTCATTGCTGATCGCACTTGCAGTTGTGGGGCCAGAGCCTATTATTTAGCATCACCGGTTAACATCACAAGCATGCAAACTCCATGAACTGATTTCAACATGTGCTGCAAAAAGAAAGCAAACCACTTGTGATCATAAATCTCAATTAAATTCAATTTGATTTATATAGCAAGTCACAAGGAACACTCGCCTCAAGGTGCTTTGTATTGTAAGGTGAAGAGCCTCCATTATTTTTATTTCAGGAGTGCCAGTTTTTAACTAGAAAAAGCATTTCCTGCAGAAAATGCAGTGTGAACGTTGAAAGAGTGGAGCTGTGCAGAAATGCTTCAAAGAGCTGAAGTTGATTTGCTTACGCAGACAGAGGGGAGCAGAGCTGAAACACACACACACACACACACACACCGCCACCACCATTCAAGTCCATCCAAGTGTCGTCCAGGTTAGTGTGAAAATTCTGCTGACGTTTCACTGCTTTGTTCTCAGAAAAGACCTTAAGTAGCCTCACACAAACATTTAGTAGTGACACCGCAGATTGAGAAAATGTTTAGCAACTAAACATGAAAATTATATCTAGAGACACAGCATGTAAAACCGCAGCAGAGTCTACCATCCTGAAGAAGGACAAAGGCTCCGCTGTCTCTCATCTGTGTAAGTCCAGCTGTGAAGCTACAGCTGGAAGAGACGGGAACCAAAACTTGTCACAGACCCGAAATTCACCAAAAAGTCTGGGATTGGAAAACGCAACTTTGGGAACCACAGCAGAGGTTGACGTTCCTGGAACAGTAATGGACGCACCTGTTGTAAAAGCTGCGGCTGACACACGAAGGAGGGACATGGTGTTGGTATTCTCTGCGAAATTCTGTCCGAACAAGAAGCTGATTAAAAAGGTGTGCGAAGCTGAGCAGCAGACGTTCAGCCTTGCGCAGCTGGCGTCTGTGATACTAACGCAGGATCCAGCCGTGGAAACGGCGATCGTCAAGCCAATCCAAATCCACATCACAGAGCTAGCTCCCCGCTATCAAAAGAAAGGGGCCCCTGTGGGTGTTGCAAACCGCACTGAAAATCATTCTTTTCATCAAAACTATTGTGGTGGCTTTAGCTATATTCACGATCATCTGATGCAGCTTCAATCAATCAAAAAGTGATTGATTAATCAATCACTGGAAAGAAGCCCCCTCACCGCTGAGAACATGCAGTTAAAAAGCCAACAAATGAGGCCAGAGTCAACACCATAAATACACTGTCGTTTCTCAGCCACAGTCAAGAGAATGGATGGATGGATATGGATAAAAAAAAAAAAACTTTAAAAAAAGTCTATAAATAAAGTGATCATTACGTAGCAAAAAAAAAAATGTCACTTGTGCATCATTTTTAACTTTTTTTTTTCTATGTCAGTTTTTTCATTTTATATTCTTATTGTACCTGTTAAATATTGCAGGCAGCAACTTCTCTCTTTACTGTATTTATCACAGCTGTATTAACCGAAGAAGTCCCTGTTTAATCAGCTTTAAAAAGCTGGCTTCACGGAACAAGTGTGACGATCCTGGGTCTATTACCAACACAGTGTTTTGTGCTTTGGACTGTCACATGCTGTTATTTAACACCTGTGTGATTCTTAGTTTATCATGGTTTTTTCACTTTTGAGTTTTGCACCTTTTGTACTAATTCCTGGTTGGTTTCTTTATTAGTTTCCTCAGGCCTTATTTTAGTTGTCTGAGTGATGTTCTTGTTTATAGTTTATTCCCATCGGATTCCTGGTTTTCTCCATGTCAAGTCTGCCATGTTTAGTCTTTCCCTGTTTTATTTTGCTTGTCTCTTGTTGATAGGGTGGCTGAACCCCAAGTTGCTCTCTGACGCAAGCACTGGAGTATAAATGTGTGTGAATGTTAGATAATAAAAGCACTTAAAGTGCTTGTATAAATGGGTGTGATTGGGTAAATGTAAGCGTGTTGTATAAGCACTTTGAGCGCTCAGAGTAGAAAAGCGCTATATAAGAACTAGTCCATTTACCATACCTGAATGGTATAGGCCATGTACCCTCGTCTTTCTCATTTTCCCTCATTACTAAAGACTCTTTGTGCTTCAGGCAATGATTTTTAAAAATGTGGTTTTCAATTAAGATTGAACCTTTTTTTAAAGTTTTCTCTTCAAAGAATTGCCTATAAAAATGGTACAAATGTTCAATTTAAAGAAAAAATAATAAATTAATGTAACAAAGATTTAATTTAATCAAATAACTGTTCAGGTCAAACAAAATTTCAAGAGTTTAAAAGAATTTGCTGAGGTTTCGAGAAGCTTCTTAAATATATATTTTATAACTTTCTAGAAAGTGCATGAAATAAGTAGAAATGTCAAGAATCTTCAAGAATGCTCTAGAAAGACAGAATGTTCTAATGTTCTAGGAATATTTTTGGAACAACAGAGAACATTCTGGAACACTTTCTTTAAAAAAAGAAAACCCTATTCTGGATTACTGCTCGATGGCTATAAAAACAGGGCCTTGCAGACCTCAGTTCAGCTCTGGCTACCTGAGAAGGCGTGATCATAGGAACAGAAACGCATCAAGAGGCTGCGATCATTCTCCAACATATGTAGCCAGTTCATAAACACAAGAGCAAAACGTTCTCTGTGACAGCACAAAATTTTTGTTTGCTGTTTTGAGTCAAAAATAGTAAAAAACCACAAAAAAAAAACAGGTGAAATTTGGCAGTTTGGGGGCAAAACAATCTTTCTAAAATCAACAAAAGCAAATTTTGACATGAATAATAATTTTCTATTGATTTACAATAAAAAGAGTTAGAAACTAACACTTGCTTGTCAAAGACAATCATGTTACATTGTCAGGATCAGGTAAATTCAAACCAAGCATCTTTCATAGTGAAGAAGCCAAAAAACTGGATTGTGCAAATGAAACCTTTGAGGAATTTAACAGTTCAAACTATAAATAATAGTCATAGCTGCTGTCAGTGTGCTGAATTATAATTGAAGATGCTATCCAAGGTACTTTAGCATTTGAGCTCATTCATTATAGTAGAGTACAGGTTTTCAAACAAAGGAAGAAAAAATCCCCAATTCAGTCCCATGAGGAGACACAAATCCTTTTGAGGTAGAAAGTCCCATCAGCATGTCATTTTACAATCTGACATCATCATTGATGGCTGCTTCATCAGCCCCCCCAGGTTTCCTTTTTTTCCCCTCATGGTTTTACTCTTGCTGCTTCAAAAAGTTTTTTTTTTTTTTTTATTCTTTTAATTTGG
>VUQJ01042567.1:0-17688 GCA_015108635.1 Andinoacara biseriatus
CTGATGAGTCCACCTTTACTCTTTTCCCCACATCTGGGAGAGTTACGGTGTGGAGAAGCCCCAAAGAAGCGAACCACCCAGACTGCTGCATGCCCAGAGTGAAGCATGGGGGTGGATCAGTGATGGTTTGGGCTGCCATATCATGACATTTCCTTGGCCCAATACTTGTGCTAGATGGCGCGTCACTGCCAAGGACTACCGAACCATTCTGGAGGACCATGTGCATCCAATGGTTCAAACATTGTATCCTGAAGGCGGTGCCGTGTATCAGGATGACAATGCACCAATACACACAGCAAGACTGGTGAAAGATTGTTTTGATGAACATGAAAGTGAAGTTGAACATCTCCCATGGCCTGCACAGTCACCAGATCTAAATATTACTGACCCACTTTGGGCTGTTTTGGAAGAGCGAGTCAGGAAAGGTTTTCCTCCACCAGCATCACGTCGTGACCTGGACACTATCCTGCAAGAAGAACAGCTTAAAATCCCTCTGACCACTGTGCAGGACTTGTATATGTCATTCCCAAGATGAACTGATGCTGTATTGGCTGCAGGGAGGAGGCCCTACACCATACTGATAATTTACTGTGGTCTAAAACCAGGTGTTTCAGTTTCATTGTCCAACCCCTGTAGGTGTGAAGGGTTGTGTGTCTCTCTGTGTCAGCCCTGTGACAAGCTGGTCACCTGTACAGGTGTACCCTGCCTGGGACAGGCTGCAGCCCCCCCATGACCCTGACAGGGATAAGAGGATGGATGGATATAAGTGGGAATGGAAGCTGTATTTTAAGGTGACTGAATGTTAAACATGCTGTAAGGATTTTGTCTACAATCTTACTTAAACTGTCTGTATTTGCACTTTTAACACTGCTACACTCATATGGTTTTTGTCGCATGTGTGCACTGGAATCATTCATGATTCACTTTTAAAAGTAGATTATAACATTTACAAATAAATATAAAATATCAGAGAGGTCAAAGTTCAGAACTATATTTCCAAACAGCTTTTCATTAAAGGGGAAGAGCACATTATATATATCTATACACTAATTTAGTGAAGAGCGTTTGGAAGGACAACCTTCCCTCACAACGCCTTTAGAAGAAGCTCAGAGGTCAAAGGTGACAAAGTCCAGGAGGCAAATTATTAAATACTTCCTGATGTTGGAGTGCTAGAAGCCAAGGAAGCAGGAAAAGGTGAATTTCTGTGCAGGATAATTAGATCAAAATAGGACAAATTGAGTGTCACAAGCTAAACAATTCCCATTAAAGCAGCTAACAGGACAAATCCTCAAAATGCTGCTAGCAGTTATTTAAGCAAAGTCCTCCAAATGACCCAACAAAGTGACCCAACCTTTTTAAAAACTTTAAGAGCAGTTTATGATGTCTTTCTGTACTCAGAACAGGTCTGAGATGGTTTCAGTTTGACTACATTTAGGAATTCCTGGGATACATTTGGGGAAACCTGCTGGTTCCAAACCATCACGACTCCTCATAGTTTGTGCTTTAAATTTTGGTTTGGATCACTGGCTTTAATATTATATGGTGGTGCACTGGCCTTGGGAGAGAACTAAGGTTTCCACGTTGTAGGGCTTTAGTACTATAGTTAAAGTATTTATTACTCTGTGTACAGGGACAGTACTGTTTTCACAGGTATCACTGCAGTCCTGTGACAAACCAAGTGCACCCCATGATCCAGCAGCTTGTGGTTCTTATATAGGACATCTTTGAGCACTCAAAGCATTTTATAGAACAACACAGACGGTTGTCAAACCGCCTTCAGCAGCAGTGGGTTTCTGTGTGACTTTAGGAGTCTGTCACATCACTGTGGAGGAGTTTGGTCCACTCTTCTTCAGATCATTCAGATTTGTGGCCATTCGTTCTCTGAAGGTCGCCCACAGTCGGGCTGCAGCCTGGACTGTGACTGAGCCGCTGCAGAACCTTCATTCTTTTCTTTTTCAGCTGTTCTGTTGGAGATTTGCTGCTGTGCATCATCATTAAACTTCTCCACTTTGGTCTCGGTTCTTCCCTGTGATTTTTTCACTGCCATGTGCTTTTAAGACAGAAGAGGCTTTCTCCTGCAGCCCTTCCAAACCAGCCATGCTTATTCAGTCTTTTTCCAATTGTGCTGTCATGAACTTTAAGCTTTAACATGCTAACTGAGGCCTGCAGAGTCAGAGATGGAGTTTCTTTATTGGTGTAGCTGTGGCTCAGGAGGCAGAGCAGGTCATCTACTAATCGGAAGGTTGATGGTTCGGCTGCTCCGGGCTGCATGCCAAAGTATCCTTGGGCAACATACTGAACCCCGAGTTGCTCTCCGACGCAACATTGGAGTGTGAATGTGTGCGAATGTTAGATAGAAAACCTTGTGCTGGTGTGAATGTGTGACTGTGAACCTGTTGTATGAGCACTCAGCTTGAGTAGAAAAGCGCTTTATAAGATCATTTACCATTCTACAGTTTCTCTGCATGCTCCAGACCAGCAAACTGCAGACAGGGTGCTCACATTTAGTGATCAGTTCATTAGCAGCACCTGGCTGGGACTCGCGTCCCTTCGCTGTGTCAGTCCAGTGATGGACATCTGAACTGTTCTCTGTCTCATTAAAGACTGTTTACACATCCAGGGAACATTTTTATGGCTAAAACCCACGAAAACTAAAACCTAAGCATGGAATTTAGATGGAACTGCAGTTTTACCAGGCACAGAGAAAATTAGATCAAAACTGTAATTACACATAATTAAAGTGAAGAATCTGATCATTACCGAAGAACTGAACATTTTTAATTCATAACTTCACAGGACACAGTGAATATTTTGAAACGGAAAGATAATGTTCAGCTTATCTTGTCACACTGTGACACTCAACTTTGAAAAACTAAATAAATAAAATAGGCCATCTCTTTGTAATTGTTGGTGTACATTAAATGTAAAAATTAAAAGATTAAAATTTATTCCCAGTAAAATGATTTTTCCTTGATTGCTGAGAATTCAGACCTAAAACCAACATATCCTGATAGGTCAGGGGGAGTCACGGAGCCAGCGAGCGAATCAGCAGGCAGGAGAGGCGGCGTCCATCACTGCTACCAACATACATGCTAAAAGATACTTTGTGTACATCTCTAAACAGCTGTATTTGAGTATTACGTGTACTGCAGTATTTTTTTAGTCATCACTGAAAGGCTGCTTATTAGCTTTTATACCCGAAACAGGATTAAGCCTATAAATAAACATAAATGATAAGATTCTTCATCGTTACATTTTCACAGTTTGTTTACAGTCACATTAGCATGAACTAAACTAGCATTTATTAATAACGGGAACTATAAAAAGGAGGTACAGGTTTCATGTACTTTCCACTGATGCAATAAAAATAATAATAAAAACACAGTGTGCCAACAACTGCCTGGTCGCTATGGCAATGATTGGTGAGTCACCATTGCATGTATGACAGTGCACGTACTGCAGCCTATGGAGCCCAGACACACACCTATATTCATGAGTACATGCAGCTAAAATGCACGTGGATGGACTCTTCCGTCTCTGTGGACACCGTTTCCTCGCTCTCACACACTTGAATGACAGACGCCGGTTTTCCAAACAGACACACTGTACACTCAAAGATCGTTGCAGCTACTTACAGTTGACACGGGATGATGAAGCCACTTGTTTTCTTCTCCTTTCTCTGTTTCTCTGAGTCTACCACTGCCGAGCAGCGAAACTAAACAGCGATCCAAAGCGGCAGCGGAGAGGAAAATCACAACCTGTCAAACCACTTCAGATCCACTCACAACACGCTGAGGCAACACTGCCTCTCCCCCCCTCTCTCTCTCTCTCTCTCTCTCTCTCTCTCTCTCTCTCTCTCGCGCTCTTTATATGCCTGTTTGTACCTTATTCTTCCTCTCTCTCCTCCTCTGACCTGCTCCCCGTCTCCATCCTTCTCGTCTCTCTCCTCACCCCCCTCTCTCCCTTTCTGCCACCCACTCGTCCACAGGCTGGTCTGCAGCACTGAGCTCTTCTCCACTTTTGCAAGAGAGAGAAAATATAAAAAATATACAGCAAGGTGTGTACTCTATCCATCCATCCATCCATCCATCCATCCATCTGTCCATCCATGCATCCATCCATCCATTCATCCATCCATTCATCCATCCATCCATCCATCCATCCATCCATCCATCCATCCATCCGGGGCCAGGTCACAGGGGCACCAGCCTAAGCAGAGAAGCCCAGCCCTCCCACCTCCTCCAGGCTGGTGTTCCCAGGTCAGCCGAGAGATATAATGTCTCCAGCGTCCTGGGTCTGTCCCGGGCCTCCTCCTGTTAGGACATGCTCAGAACACCTCACCCTAGAGGTGGCCAGGAGGCATCCTAATCAGATGCCTGAACCACCTCAACTGGCTCCTCTCGATGTGGAGGAGCAGCGGCTCTGCTCTGAGCCCCCCCTGAATGGCTGCACTCCTCACCCTGTCTCTGAGGGAGGGGCCAGCCACCCTTCAGAGGAAGCTCATTTCTGCCGTTTGTATTTGTGATCTCGTTCTTTTGGTCACTGCCCAAAGCTCGTGACCACAGGTGAGGGTCGGGACACATAAAATAGACAACTTTGTTTTTATGATCTCGCTACACCAAAATGGGCTGGTGTAGCAGCCGCATGGGTGCAGCTGCAGCCCCAATCCGTCAATCTCCTCCCATCACCCCTCACTCATGAACAAGTTACTTAAACTCCTTCCTTTGGGGCAGCAACTCGTTCCTGACCCAGAGTGGGCACTCCACCCTTTTCCAGCTGAGGACCTCAGACATGGAGGTGTAATTCTCAAAGCTCCCACTTCACACTCCACAATGCTCCAGTGCAGGCTGGAGGCCACCACCTGATGAAGCCAGCAGGATCACACCATCTGCAAAATGCAGAGACAGAAATCTTCCACCACTTGGTTATTCCTAGAAATTCTGTACATGAAAATTATGAACAGAATCTGTGACAAAGGGCAGTCCCAGCATAGTCCAGCACCCACTGGAAACGCACTGCCAACAATGTCAGCAATGTGCTGTACAGAGATTGAATGGCTCATAACAAGACCCCCCCACAGGATACCCTGAGGGGCCTGAGGGGCCTTCTCCAAGTCCCCAAAACACATGTAGGCTAGAGGGCCAGCTCCCACACACACTCAAATAACCTTGAGAGGATTCAGAGCTGGTCCAATGTTCTATGAGCAGAACAAAAACTGCATTGTTGAATCTGAGAATTTCAGTGAGGGTCACAACCAGCTCGAGGAGACTCCGCCCACTGGGGTTTAAACACCTGGGTCTCTCCACCTTTGGGTTTGAGACCTGAAGAAGCCTTTAGGGTGAGAGGAGAAACATCTTGAAGAAACTAAAAGAAGTCCAGTCGCCCTTTTTTCAAGCTCCAGAGACAAATGCTTGTTAGCAACAAAACTTTTCGAAGAATAGAAGAAAAGACATTTATATAGTTTATTTTTGCGCTCTGGCCGCAGCAGCATAACTGTGATTCACACTCACCGACTCTTTCTTCTTTAATCTGCTGTTTGAGGAGCCATGCACTTGGCTGTCGGCTCCACTGCTGCCTTTATAATTACATTGATGATGGGAGGATGTGTTCAAACTTCTCTTTGTACTTTTTCTTTCTGTTTTGGCTGCATTAGTGACGCTCCCTCCACCTCTAATCCTCAGCCTCCTCTCCCCACATTCGACATACAGTGTGACAGACATGGAAAGATGTGTCAAAGGCCAAAACCAGATGTGGAGTTTTATACTGTGCTGTTAGCTTCACTACTGAGAGCTGTCAATCAAACTGTTAAAGAAAACCACAACACAGACCTACAGGAGCGAGGACAAATCAGACAGGACACTGTTACACACTGCACGGAGAACACCATTAACACATGCATCACCCAGCATCTCCTTTATGCCAGAGTTAACTCAGAGAGTAACTGGACTGAAACAAGACTTTGCAAACACGGATGCAGATACAGAATTCCCACGCCATCACATGCTGCCATGTTGTCAAAGCCACGGTGAGTCACAGATACACACGAGGTGCGTTTTGGCATCGCCGCTCTGACGCACGAGTTCTGGCAATAATGATACGAGCCTGTTACTGATACGGACCGTTTGGTGTCACATTTAGACACACTGAGGAATCTCGGTGGGTTCACTTGTGCAGGTGTAAATGAATCCAAACAGCAATCTTACCAAGAAACTTTCAAACCAAATCATCCAAACCAGAGTCGGCTAATGACACTGCAGTGACCAGTGTGTGTGTGTGTATGTGTGTGTGTGTGTATGTGTGTAAAATGGACTAACTCTTATACAGTGCTTTTCTACTCTGTCTGAGCACTCATACAGCACGTTTACATTCACCCAAGCACTTCCATGTGTAAGTAAGCTAAGTGCTTAATGTCTAACATTCACACTCCGACGCGAGAGCAACTCAGGGTTCAGTATCTTGCTCAAGGATACTTTGGCACGCAGCACAGAGCAGCCAGGAATCGAACCCCTGACCTTCCGATTAGGAGGTGACCTGCTCTACCTCCTGAGCTACAGCCACCCCAGGTGAAACATCTTGACAGAACTTGAAGTACAGTCACCTTTTTTTTAGATTTTAAGATTATCATTGGGGATGATACTGAATTCCAAGTTGTCCCTGATACATCCATCGAAGTGTGAGTGTGTGCAAATGTTAGACAAGGCCCTTGGGCACATGGAGCTTGGGTATAGAAAAAAGCACTTGTATGAATGTGTGTGAGAATGTGTGGGTGAATGAGGCTTGTAGTAAAAAGTACTTTGAGAGTTCAGTCAGAGTATAAAAGCGCTATGCAAGTTCCAGTCCACTTACCACCCTGAACCCATCTGTCACTCCTATCACTGTCTTGCTGTCCTCATACATGCCCTGCACCAGCCTCACATACTTCTCTGCCACTCCTGATCTCTTTATACAGTACTACATGAGGTACTTGGAACCCTATCACATGCTTTCTCTAGAGCCACAAAGGCAGTGCAACTCCTTCTGACCTTCTCTATACTTCTCCATCAACACTCTAAAAGCAAACATAGCATCTCTAGCGCTGGTCCTTCCCATGAAGCCATACTGCTGCTCACTGATCGCCACCTCTCCTCATAGCTTAGCTTCAACAGATCTTTCCCTTGGCTTCATGTATGGCTCATCAACTTTATCCCTCTGTAGTTACTACAGCTCTGCACATCACCCTTGGTACCAGTATCATCCTTCATTTCTGAGGCATCCTGTGCTAAATAACTGTGATTGTGGTTGTCTTTAATAATCTGGTTAGAAAGTCCTCTCTCCTAGACATCTCCATATCTCCACAGGTATATTATCTGGACTAACTGCCTTTGCATTCTTCATGGCTGCCCCCACTTCCTCCTTAGTAATATTCCGCCTTTCCTGATCCACTTTCTGTCCTCTCTCATTTTCTTCATTTATCAACTCGAGCGATGTTATAGAAGTAAAGACACAAACCAATTCAAGACTGAATAAACAGATTTCTGAATGGAGTTTGAATTACGATCTTTCCACGGCACATTAAGGAGCTGTTGTGTCATTTCTAAGATAAAATTTAACATTTCAGCTCTCTGAAGTGAGCAAGTCTCTAAGCCTGCTTAGGTTTCTATCTTTAGCACATCGATAGCAGGTGTCTGGCTCTTCTTTAGCTAATCAGATTAACTCAGTGTTAGCTGTAACTCACTGTGAGGTAGCTACTGTTAGCTAGCTAGGCGATTGAGTTTAATTTGATTGAGTACGTAATACAGACGGCACAAAATTAGTTCTCAATATTAACTGTAGAATGTCATTAAAACTGAGGTGCCTATTTCTCAAAATCCGACCGTTTCAGCATGAAACAGAAAGTTGGTTAATGTCAGTACCTACCTTGTACAGAGGTCCTCTGTATATTAGAAGCAAGAGGCCATTAATAACGGCAATGTGAAAAGAAATCACTATTTTCCCGGGAGTCTCAGTCAGATAATCAAAGACCCAGTCGTGGCGCCCAAACCAGGTTCTGATCAATGGGATTACAAGCACGCTGAGCCCTAAAATAAAGCCGTTGATACTTACTCTACCCTCTAGTGCCAACTTACTGCCTGCCATGATGGAAGTAATGTACTGTGGTGAAACGAGATATCGCGAGAACTAAACGGAAATCTCGTCATGTTTATTTGTGGCCTTCGTATTTTCCAGCAAAATGCATATTTTTAAAAAGATTATTATTGTTATTATTATTTTGGAACACAGTACTGAGGGTGTACCGCGAACTGAGATTAATGGGTTAGTGTCGGGCTTAAAGACAGATTTTTCTGTAAACAACAACCAAACAAAAAGGGCTGGCTGTGTTGACCTTTACTCCTCAGGACCAGGCACGGAGACATGTGGATATGAGACTCTATTGAGTCCAAAAGGTGATATTATTGAGAGGGGGAAATAAATTAGGTTTAATAAATAAATACAAACAGATTAATAAAATAAATGTGTAATTATAGAAAAACAAACAGAAACAAATGGTAAGAGGTGGAACTGGAGAGGGAGCTGGAACAGTGCCTGTCATGATCTCGGGACACTGGGACAGTTTAGCACGATCCTCATTAGGTTCAGTATTGAGCAGTTTTAATTCTGTATTCAATAAATTGTACTTTTATCTTTTAAGAAGTTGCGTATAGTGCATATTTCTTTCTTAGTGAGTGAATACAGGGGAACTTTGACCTAAGGAATGGTGTGGGTCAGCAGTTGTAGCATGAAATTGCACATTCCCTTTAATTTATACTGTCATTTTTTTTTTTTAGCTATTTAAGATGGCAAACTAGTTTGTTGCTTCTCAATGCTACTCTTTTCTGTCTTACTGCCGCTCCAAGCCCCCCCTTCCTCCCTGAGCCTGGTTAGAGGTCTCTTCCTGTTAAAAGGGAGTTCTTCTTCCCACCAGTACCAGGTTCTGTTTACAGTGTAACTGATATAACTGTTGCTGCAGATATAAATGAAACACAAGTCACGCATTCAATTAGCTTAAAAAAGAAAAACATTTATTTCTCTATATTAGATTCACATTTCATGACATGGAAAAAAGCTCACTTTATTTACAATAACATTAAAATTTCCCTTTTTCCAGAAGTACGTTTTAATAAATGACCAATACTGATTTGCTGATGTCATTCTCTGGAGAGAACAGTTTCTGGGGTAGCTGAAGACTACAGAGACTGCAAACTAGCTCAAGTTAGTTTGTGCTGTAATATTGCTGAGTTCAAGAGGGAATTCTGGTCCATTAATTTAGCATTCAGCTGCATTCTATCTTCTTTGGCTGCTGGAAAAAAAACTGGAAATCTTGCTTTGGGACTTGAAAGGAGACAAGAGTGAAGCTGGAAAAAAGGAAAACAGGGTAAATGGCCTAGTTTATACAACACGTCTGCATTCACCCATTGACACACACATTCACAAAAGCACTGTTTCCTATTTCAGTGTCTTGCCCAAGGATACTTTGGTATGCAGACTGGAGCAGCCAGGAATGGAACCACCAGCCTTCTGATTAGTAAATGAACTGCTCTACCTCCTGAGCCACCATGAGACAAAGGAGCAGAGAGACAAGACACATTAAGGGAGAAAAGGCCAGAACTGAATAATTACTAATGCTAATTTAAACTTCTAAATACAGTAGTGGTGTATAACAACACAGAGAGTGAAAAGAGGTCAGTGAAGAAGAAACACTCAGTGCATCATGGGAAGCCCCCAGCAGCCTAAGCCTGTTCCAGCATAACTAATGGAGGGTCTATGGCCACCTGATTTTAAGCTTAATCATAAAAGCAGAGCGAGTGTCTGTCTCCCAAACCTAAACTGGGAGCTGGCTCCATAGTAGAGTGATCTGACAACTTAAGATTCTGCCTCCCATTCTACTTTTGAAAACTCTAAGAACCACAAGTAAGCCAGCAGCCTAAGAGTGAAGGGTTCCGTTAGGATAATATGGTACTATGAGATCTTTAAGATATGACGTTCAGCCTTAGGGCCCAACCTAATTCACAGCCTTGAAAATTGCATTGCTTTTCTCCTCTAATACACACCATGCAGTGAAATAGTTGCAGGAAACTTTACGTTGAGATGGCAGAGTCACACCCGTCTGCCGATTTCGTCATGCGTTCTTGGTTCCAGACCAGCTAACTTACGGTGCTGGAGTTGAACCCGTTTTTCGGCTGAGCACCGAGTGAGTTAGCGGTGGAAAAAACGCTGAACGGTTCAAATACTGGCACCGGCACCGGGTCAGTGGAAAAAGGGCCCCAGTGATGCTGAAAAGCTAAATCATTAAACAAATATGTAGGACCGCTTTTTTGCATTTGTGCAATATTTCTAAAATTAGAAACATCCTTTCTCAGAGTAACGCTGAAAAGTTAATCCATGCATTTATTACTTCTAGGCTGGACTATTGTAATTCATTATTATCAGGCTGTCCTAAAAGCGCCCAGAAATTTAAAAGATTTCTCCTCACAAACAAGGCTTTGAATAATCAGGCCCCATCTTATCTTAAAGACCTCATAGTACCGTATCACCCCAATAGAGCACTTCACTCTCAGACTGCATACCTATGATAGAATGGGAGGCAGAGCCTTCAGCTTTCAGGCCCCTCTTCTGTGGAACCAGCTCCCAGTTTGGATTCAGGACACAGACACCCTCTCTATTTTTAAGATTAGGCTTAAAACTTTCCTTTTTATACACCACTATTGCATTTAGAGGTTTAAATCAGCATTAGTAATTATTAAAATCTGGCTCGCTCCTCTGTTCTCTTCCCTTTCCCCTCACCTCCAACCGATCACAGCAGATTTCTGCACCTCCATGAACCTGGCTCTACCGGAGCTTTCTTACTCTTTAAAAGGTAGTTTTTCCCTTCTCACTGGTGCCAAGTTCTTGCTCCTAGCAGGTCGTCTGACTGTTGAGGTTTTCTCTCTTATATTGTACGGTCTTTGCCTTACAATGGAACCAGGCATTGTATGGCCCGTGGGGCAAATTGTTGCTGACTGACCCAGGTGAGGTATATGAGAAACTAGGATTGAAACAAATAACTACACATCATGCAGTTTGTCCCATTTCAGCCACCAAACATTCTTGGACAAATTCCCCATGCTAACTGCGAAAGATGTTTTTAACAAGACATCGACTTAAGGATTTAATTACTGGGGTCGGAGATAAAGCCCCACGGTTCATTTGTGGAGAGCAGATTTCTATGTTTAAGGATTTTTTTTTCTGATTTTTTGGATTGTGTGTGTCCTCAGCGCCATTCTAACTAAAACTGTGAACTTGATGAGAGCAAACACTCAGTCACAGACAGTTTGTGGCTCTCAGTCCACTGCTGGATTTTTATTGTCCTCTCAAAGAGAAAAACTTGCTGAGAAGATGCTGGCTCCACCGTTGTATGTGATCACCTCCACCTCAGACTTTAATGTACTTGTTCAAGCCCCAAACAGACAGAAAAACTGCAGATGATGTAATTAAACTAGAAGCAGAATAGAAATGGGATTTTGTATAAAGTTAAAAGTCTTTAAAATGTTGCAAAAATATGCAGATTTTAACAACTGTCCCAGTTTCTCATGTGGCAAAGTTAATGCCCCCCCCAACCCAACAATATAAAGAACCTCGAGGCATTTACTAATGAACAAAGTTTGACATAAATCAAACTGAGGTTAAAGCACACCTTTCTAATATAATGGGATTTACCTTGACTTTGTCTTTGCTGTTCTTCAGTCACAGCAGGAACATCAGGAGTCGAGACTGGCTGACCGATCAAAGCATCCAACATCTCTTTGTACTGCTTCTTATGGGAAGGACGAATAAACGTGCCGAATCCTCAAGAAAAGAAACTCTCGTTCAGATCTCAAACATTTACAAGATGATACTAAGAACATGACGTGATCTGAAAGAACTTACTGACAAGAAGGCTGAAATTCTCGTCTCTCTCTGTGAATAAGCTCACTGCTGTGGTCACCAGTTTTTCATAGTCGTCCGTCTTTTTGTAGCTGTGAATGGCCTGAAACAGCTCTGCGGATTTCTCTGCTCCGAGAGCTTTCTTCACATCAGTCAGGAAGGTCGTGTGGAATTGATTCTTTGGTGCAGAACCTGATCAACACATGAACACGGACCTGACACATAAAATTCTCTTTGTCTGGGTAAACTATCAACTAAACTGCAGTGTTCTTTAACGCTGGATGATATGCAGGCAAAAAGCTCATAGTAACAACATTTGTTCTGCCCAGATGAGTGGAACAATCATGATGTCATAATTAGTGGGAGCATCTTTTGACCTTTTTAAGTGCTGAAGGGTGAGATTGAACTTCAAAAACCAACACGCAGTAAACAAACTACCAGCTTCAAGGATCTCAGCCTAAAGCAACTCTAATAATGTTCAACTCAATGGTAAGAATGTGACTTCTTTTTTTAAACTCTAAAAAATGTGATTATTTCCATTTCCTACCAGCCTGATGTTCTCTCGGTCCTTGCTGGGTCAGCTGTTGTCCTCCTTTGTTGAGCTGACTGCAGGTAGGTTGTGAGTTTAGACCCACAGCAGCCACTGAGTCTGTAACTTAAGAAAAGAAAATTTTACTGCACTCTTTTGACACAACACCCATTTTTCATTTTACAATGTGAATATAATCGCTTTCTTAGTCACACATCACGAGTATCTCTGTTGCGTCCAGAACGGCCTTAATTTTGGGGGAGTATAGGTTTAACAAGGTGCTGGAAGCATTTATCAGAGATGTTGCTCCATACTGATGTGACGGTATTACACTGCAGACATACTGACTGTCAGCTGCACATCCATGATGGGACTCTCCCATTCCACCACATCCCAAAGGTCAGCCACTTGGTTGGGATCTTCTACTGCTGTAGCCAATCTGCTTCAGGGTGAGTTCAGAGATGTTCTTCAGCATATGCGGTTCTAAGGAATAGTTTGTTACTTTCTATCAACTCAAAGCAGTCGGGTCATTCTCCTCAGCCCAACAGAGTATGTGTCTCATTTACTGAAGACAAACTGAGGGCAGAGAGACCCACAAACAAGCAGCAACTGAAGCTGGTGAAGGGAACACAGCATCTGGTGATGCCCGTGGCTTCTAGACCAATGACTGCAAAGGATTTTTTTACCCAAGCATTTAAAACAATCCTTACATTGTCCCGTTAATTTTGAGCTTCTGAAAATTGGGGACTATGTATAAGAAAATAAACCTCAGTCATCTTTTTGTCAGTATTCTGATTTCAGAGGCAAAACTACAAAAACTGTGTCTTTGTCCAATTATGGCCCTGACTGTGTAAATACATGTAATGTTCAGTGTACTCGTGGCACAGCTCTGAAACATTAAACTACATAAACATGACTCAGCGCATTCAGCTCTCACTCACCCACAGCCTAATAAAGGAAGCTGTAATTTCCTTTACAGGAATCTCAATGAAGGGTAATGTTTGCAGAGGCTCTGAGCACAAGTTCTCCTCTATATTGAGCCACGAAGTATATGCATCATTCACACTAACAACGGCTTAAATTGTGGAGCCCAGAAATAATATTTTACATTTGGAAGTTTAAGGCCTCCATCTGACTTTGGTAGCTGAAAGGTGTAAAGTTTATTTCTAGGGCAACTTTTTTTTTTGCCAAATTTCAACACGGTCCATCAGAGAGAGAGGAAGGGTGGACCATCGCTCCAAATCATTATTGATGAGGTTTTTTTTTGGGTTTTTTTAACTGTAATTGGAATTATATAGGTTGTATAGAGATGGGGAGACTGAGACTGCTGCCTTGGGCAATTCAGTCAGTTTTTTGTCTTTTAGGAACTCTGCAAATTCTCTGTCATTATAGCAGGTGTCTGTATTCTTATATGACTTATTAAACTCTGCAAATACAGTGAGCTTTCTGTAATAAAGGATAGAAATGTTTTTTTGTGAAGAAGGGATCTGTTAAAGTCTCCATTGTTTGGTTTGTATATCCCGTTTCAGTGAGACAGAGTCGCGGGCAGGCTGTCGATTCATTAGCTGAGACGTTCCCCAGTTCCCATCAGCAGCAAACCAGGACCATACTTTAATACTATAATGAACAGGGTTCTAATAAATCCAGGTTCACCGTCATTAGGTGCATAAATGTTTAGCAGTGACACCATCAATTAGTCCATTAACCAAAACATTTCTCCCTTCTGCGTCTTTACGTATCAGCGTTTGTGTGAAGTTAATTTGGATGGAATATGCCAAAGTATGGAGACTCCATTCCTTCTGCCTGAGCCGTGGGAAGAGTAATATAATTACTCCAGATTTATACTTTGAGTCTCACCAGAGTAGGTTGCAGGCAGAAGTAACCCTTCTGTACATGATTCAGGATTTGAGGAGTGGGGTTAGAAAACAAAACCAAACCAAACTACAGCTGCACCAGAGTTTCTTCAAAAAGGGCAGAAACAAAAAAAAAAAATGTGATGACCTTGTTGTCATGTTTTGTGCTGGATCCCCGGAGAACAGAGGGATCAGAAGGATACGTTTAGTTGTCCATCTCTGTTGGAGAAGTAATGTTCTGAATGGCTTTTTGAGGTTCAGAACTTCTCTGCCCTTATTCAGGTATGTAATCTGGAGTCTAGAGTCGCCTATAACCGACTCCTTTACGGTCTGTAATGCCTCGTGTGACCGGAGATCTGACTTCGGTGTCACTGGCGGTGTAGTCAGGAAAGATGGTAATCCGATTCTCATTGTAGGTCTGTCCCGCGCCTTCCTCAGGACCTCCGTGTCATCATCGTCGTAGTGTAGTTTGGCAATAATAACCCGCAGCTTCTCCCAGTGTCCAGGTTTTCTAGTGGTGAGTGTGGGTGCCGATGATACACCTTTATGTCACGGTCCATCTGAGGACCTCTCTGGTGACACTGAACAGCACTTTAAGGGAGCAGGAGTCCAGTTGTTTTTCAACGCCAGCTTATCTGGATGTTGCACCGTCTCATTGGGTCGCCAACTGGTTTTGTGATCTGGCAACTATAGTTTGTAGCAAGACTAATACTTTCATCAGAAAGGTAAAACCTCACGGAATGACGCCCGGATGGACAGACAGACCAAGAGACATATGAATATCGTCTTTGAAACGTGAAGAACACACATGCCAAATTTCATGGCACATGCCTTGTGGTTTTGGAGTTTATAGACTGATGTGCAAAAAAGTGATTATCTGCCAAAAATTTCTGATGTTTTTATGTATTTAACGTGTAATATCTTTGCTTTAGTCAAGAGTATTCATGAAGGGCTTATAAAAAGAAAAAAAAAAGAAAAAAAAAGAAATTACTTGTTTTCCATGTATGACTGTGTTATTGTAGCTACATCATCATCAATCCGGTCGTTTTTAGCCTCCTCAAATATCTTTAAAGAACTGTGATGTTACATTTGTTGCAATTTCTACATCCTTCAATGTCCTGCTGATAAACTAAGGATATATAAAAGGCGCTTTGCCAATATGTTTCACAGATTATGGGCCAAAAAAAAAAAAATCATTGACAACAGTTTAAATACAGGCAATAATTTTTTGGAACAACACTGGAAAATAAAACCTCACGGACAGACACTTGGACGGAATGACGAAAATATCCTCCCGATTTATTTTAACAATATAACTGGTAGTAATAATAGATAACGTATGCTTGAGCCAATATCTGACACATTTACAATAATGAAGAGCACTGAGTACATCTGGAATCAGTGTTTCATACCGCTCTGCAGCATCACGGTCTTCTTCTGGTCTCTGGACAGAGAGTGATCAGGTTTGTACCCACAGCCCTGCCCCGTCAGCTCCCGGCACTTCTCGTCAAACCTCTTTTTGTGATGGGGGCGAACAAACTGGTAGAAGCCTGTGACACAACACAGCAATAACAATCAACCATTTACTGTTGTGTAACCCAACAATCTGCACACACACACACACACACGCACGCGCGCAAACGTGTCGGTAATGTCGGTGGTACCAAAATGATGACTTTTGATGTGTGTTGAATTTTTCAAAAGTAAAGTTGGAGAGGTGATCTTAATCCAATGTAACTCGGAAGAAAACTGGAAAGATTTTGAGGATTCCACCTACAGTACATGATGTCATTGATGAAAAATTCCCGTAAGAGACGAGGCTGAAAACTAACAGAGTGGCTGTGATCTGCACTACATCTAAAAAAACAAGTTAAAATTTTACTATCCAAAGAGAAAATACATGCTGACGTGGGTGAGACGTGCACAAGCTGTGGATACTTTGTACATCTGTGGAAGCTGAAGCAACACAGTCGGGTCCATATGAATTCAGAGCAACGCAAAACATGGTGATTTCCACCAGTTCTGTTCCTCAAACAGTCACTGACTGCAACGATTTCCATCCAAACACTAAAAACAATCCTTATTTAAAACTGTTTGTCCAATTCCTTTGAGACTGAAAATGGACAACCATGTATAAAAATGGCAATAATTCCTAAACAGTTCCATTAAACCCCTTGAATTGAAGCTTATTGTAAAGGTTATTGTTTGATTTACAGCTCACTGTAGTTGTGTATACTGGCAAAATTAAAAAAGGTCTGCCACTGTCCAAATGACACTACCTGAATGTATATGTTACAGAAAGCCCTGCTTATTTCAGCAAGTCGGTGCTAAACTGCATTTAGCACATATTCATTGCAACTGGGCTCCAAACTGGTGAGCAGCTGATACTGTATATCGAGCAAAAATACACAGTTTTCTTAAAAGAGAAACATGTTCCTGGCATAAAATTAAAAATGAGGAAATATTTAAAAAAAAAATACTTTTAACATAAAATTTTATTTATGCACTCATTTCAATTCAATAATTGCTTTAATGAATCTCAATCAGCCCACTCCTGATGGATATGCAGCCTCCACATCAGGACTCTCACAGTTCCTCCATGTGGTG
This sequence comes from Andinoacara biseriatus, assembly GCA_015108635.1. Classification (NCBI taxonomy): domain Eukaryota; kingdom Metazoa; phylum Chordata; class Actinopteri; order Cichliformes; family Cichlidae; genus Andinoacara; species Andinoacara biseriatus. The sequence goes on from VUQJ01042567.1 coordinate 16,909, forward strand.
CAAATATGAGCGATCTCAGAGCAGGCCGAGCCCCAGAGGTGCTATGTGTAGGCATGTCCTGCACTCACCAGCAGCCCCCCTGCTGCCTTGTAAGGTAAAAGGCTAGGAGAAGGCAACTCCGATTGCAAAACTTCCTGCTGTCTTGCAGGTTCCTGCATTTTTACGCAAAGGCGAGGGGAGTAAAGTCTGAATGAAAATTCCTGTTCCTCCAGGCTGGAGGTTGGGCTAACACCCCATCCCTCCATCCATGCATTTTCTTCCGCTTATCCGGGGCCGGGTCGCGGGGGCAGGAGCCTAAGCAGAGAAGCCCAGACCTCCCTCTCCCCAGCCACCTCCACCAGCTCATCAGGAGTGACCCCAAGGCGTTCCCAGGCCAGCCGAGAGATATAATCTCTCCAGCGTGTCCTGGGTCTACCCCGGGGCCTCCTCCCAGTGGGACATGCCCGGAACACCTCACCCAAGAGGCGGCCAGGAGGCATCCTAATCAGATGCCCGAGCCACCTCAACTGGCTCCTTTCGATGTGGAGGAGCAGCGGCTCTACTCTGAGCCCCTCACGGATGGCTGCACTCCTCACCCTATCCCTAAGGGAGAGGCCAGCCACCCTTCGAAGGAAACTCATTTCCGCCGCTTGTATTCGCGATCTCATTCTTTCGGTCACTACCCAAATCTCGTGACCATAGGTGAGGGTGGGAACGTAGATCGACCGGTAAACAGACAGCTTCGCTTTTATTCTTAGCTCCCTCTTCACCACGACGGACAGGTGCAGCGTCCGCATTACT
>VUQJ01042574.1:0-18203 GCA_015108635.1 Andinoacara biseriatus
GCACAGGAGCACACAGCGGGAGGAAAATACTGAAGACGACGCGACAAGAAGCACAGAAAACACAGGACCTAAATACACAAGTAAACAAGGGGAGAGGAAACAGCTGGGAGCACAGGTGAACGACATAACAGACAAGGGGAAGCAAAACTGAACATACAGACAGGGACCAAAAGACTATCAAAATAAAACAGGAAGTCAGACGGGGAACAAAGACGTGGACCGGACACATGGAAACACAAGGAACTAGAAATAAACTGAGCACTAATGGACATTAGAAATAAACAAACCAAAAGAACACAAAACACTGGGCCAACGGCCCAGGACCATGACAGTTACTAGTGGCTTTTATTTAGGTTTTAACCTTTTCTCAAGCTGTTTTCCCATCAAAAATTGCCTTTAAAAAATTATAAAAATGTTCAATTAAAAAAAAATACAATCATGTAACAAAAACTCAACTTGATCAAATCTTTAACTGTTCAGATTACTCACAAAATTTCAAGACTTTGAAACCTCATTAAATTCTTCTAAACACCTTCTCAAAAATTGCACAATTTTCAACCAAAGACCCCAAGAAATTTCTAGAACCACATAGAACAAAAAAATCAATCTAAAATCCAAAAAAGCAAAGTTTGACAGGAATAATGGAGATTTATATAGTTTTACAATAAAAGAGTTAGAAAATAACACTTGCTCGTCAAAGACAACACAGGGTTTAGTTAGAAGGAGGAGCCATGAACCAAAATCAAAGAACAATTTAGAAGCTGAAATCTCATGATTGGTCAAACAAACTGACCCCAGCAACACAAATCAATTGGTGGGGTAATTAGCGGATAGACCAAGCTGCAACCTCAAGGGTGGAAAAATGAAGCCAACACATACAGCAGCAGTCAAAAGTTTGGACACAATTATGGGCAACTGTGTCCAAACTTTTGACTGGTGCTGTAAATGCCAAAAAGTGCGTTTCCTATAACTGCCGCTGGATGCTGGCTCTAAAAGCAAAGTTAAAATCCCTAAATTCAGAGAAAAATCCTTAAAAAACATTTTAACCCATATGAATACTTTTCATCTTCACAATAACTGTACTGTGGGTGAAAGTTACTTATATCTCATCCATGTGAATACTGTCATTAGTTGTGTGTCCAGTTTCATCAAGAGGTGTCCCGACACAAGGATCTGTAGCCAATCGTTGTCTGCTAGGTGTCACCTTTGCTAAACAGAGTCACTAAAGTGGGCTTCTCCTCGATTTTAGTGCTGTTTCTGCAGTTTGCAGGATTTTTAATGTAACTGTGTGACAAATAATATGGCCTGCTTTGTGGTACAGCCAAAGAATCTTGTGGTCCTGTTTTGGTCAATCATATATTATTATACATTATATTGTATTAGTGATTTTCTTAGCATTATTTAGCAGATATCTCCATCTGTGTGCTGGACCCATAAAGTTTATGGATGCAGATTGCTAACCAAGTAATCTAACGTTTGCTGGTAGCTTGGCACCCCCCCCAACTGAAATATGGTCTCTTCTAGCTCCAAAAATCGAATACGATGGCAGCCAAGATGCAAATGTTGAGGCGTCAAAAGGCAATCCAAAACCACTGGATGAGGTCATGATGGCTACAGCCATCTTTTGTATACAGTCTATGGTTTAGACAAGTAAAAGCCACACTCAGATCGGATGTGTGCAGCTGCTGCAGGTAGGTACTACAGCTCAGGACATTTGTTCCAAATTTTAATTTCCCAACAATCCCTGGCATCAAGTCTAGACATCTCTTAAAGAAAGCTTTTAGACATCAAACTTTATTTATGATTATCTTTATTTATGATCATCTTTGGTCACACTTATGACCAATATTTGTTACATGAACAGGGAGTCCTGTTCATGTAAGATACATAAATAAGGTTGTAGTGGCAACAGCAGGTAAAATCTTGGGGTCAACAAGACTGATCACTACCTTACTTGACTTAACACCACACCACATATACACACCGTGTATGATCTAAGGTATTGCATCTTGTCTCTCTCGCTTTCTCTCTCTCGTTTTCTCTCTCTAATGCCAGCAGCAATGCCAGCGGCAGCAGCTGGTTATTGATGCTGATTATTTGTGATAATTCACTCAAATTCCCTTGTGACTCCGGTTGAAATCAGCCACCAATATTTGCTGCCATTCAGACCAACTCAAGGTTATTTCAGAATCCAAAAAGTTATGTGATGTGTGACGCACTTGTCATCTCAGAAAATCAAACCAAAACCTTATTTCATTTTTTTAAGAAGTACAAAAACAGCCCAAAATGCCAGCGGCATCGCCAGTGGCAACAACTGATTCCTAAAGAAGGCTGTGTTGCATTGACTTTTGTTACGTCATACTGAGCTACAGAATGACTTTGTGGAGGACATACTGATGTGAAGTGCTGTAAACCTTAAATTTCCCATTTTCTAATAGAGTTTGTCTGCATTTTTCGGGCCTTTTCTTTGGCTTCCCAGTAATAACTCATCAGTTGAGCAGTGTAGGCGGTTTTTTTGACAGCTTTTTCCTCAGGCTTTATTTTGCTGATAAAGTTCGAGTTTCTCTTGAGTTTCTTTTTCTACCCCAGTCGCTGCAGTTTTAAACACAACCGCATTAGAAGACGTGCGGGCATCGTGTCCCGTGCAAAAGAAATACCCATCATCAGATGTTTAATTAGTCAAATAAATCAACACAATCAACTGTAAGTGCATTTTAAGATTCAGGCGAAAATAATTACGTAACCCATTTTGGAAACACAGTCCCAAAAAGCAGTTGGTAAAATCAGAGGATGCAGAAGGTAGAGCTGGAGAGGAGAAAAGGTTTACAAGAGTTGATGGTGGTCAGATAAAACAGCTCCACACTCGCTTCAAGGAAAGGTTAATGTCTCTTTCTCAATTTCTTCATCGCTCCCTCCCTTGCTTTCCCAGCTGAGGTCTGTGTGACTTACCGCAGGTCCAGACTGCATTAGATTAAATCATAAATTACTCACCCACCCCCATATCTGCATCCCCCCACCTCCCTATCTCACTCTTTCCCCTTTCCATCCTCTCCCTATCTCAATCTCGCTCTCCCTTTATTCTCCTATATTCCATTCCCCATGTATTTCTCCAGCTCCCCCACTATTATTTTTTCCCCAGCTCTAATCATTATTTTTCTTTTTTTCACCCTTTCTTTTCTTCACTTCATTTCTCTCATACTCCCTGTACTCTACAATACAAATGCTTTTTCCGTTAGAGGACTGCTATACTAGTTTTGGACAGTGAGGCGTGTGGGTGAATGTTTGCTAACACCCCTTGTACAGATTGATATTTGCTGCCTACGATTACCTTCTTCCTATATTATAGCAAATATCTGATCACTTTAATTTAATATACAGTAGCATCACCAACTAGATCAGTTCTCTAACAATATAGAAGCAATATAAGCTGGTAGTCCTACAGATATGGCAGCTGGCCAGGGTGTTGCATGTGTGTTTTATATCCAAATCACAATCTCATCCAAATCACTGAATTCAACTGTTCCAATAAATATTAAATAGTAAATATTCCACAGTAAGCTGTTCGTGGTATTATAACACAGTGGAAGTGATTGGGAATGAGAGGAACTCAGCCATGAAGTGGTAGGCCACGTAAAAACACAGAGTGGGGTCAGCTGAGGTGCATAGTGTGCAGAGGTCATCAACTTTCTGCAGACCTTCAAACTTCATGTGGCCTTCAGATTAGCTCAAGAACAGAGAGCTTCATGTAATGAGTTTCCATGGCCGAGCAGCTGCATCCAAACCTTACATCACCAAGCACAATACAAAGCATCCAGTGCAGTGATGTAAAGCACAGCGCCACTGGACTCTGGAGTAGTGGCGATGCGGTGTTCTTTACCACTTGCCAAATTCTACTTTATACTAGGTAGGAGCTGGAAAGCAGCCATGATAGCTCATGTTAACGCTCTTTTAATAATTTACATTTACTCAGTATTCTTGTTTCTTTGCAATGAAAATTAGTTTCTACCTGCAGGTTTCTCCCTTATTTCCTTTGCATTCTCATTTTGTTAATGCAAATTTGTCCCCAAGTGCATACAATAACACATCCAATTATGGTGACTGAGCCCTCTGTGAATCTCTACACACTATCTGATGCTGTTTATGGACTTAGAGGAACAGACGCATGTTAGAAGCTCAACAGAGCATTGGTGGGATAAGAACATAGTTAAAGGAAAACAAACAAACAAACAAAAAAATAGCCCCTCCATTCAACCCCCACACATCTTGTGCTCCTGCTCCACTGGAGAAAAAAGGAATAAAATAGAGTGACCCTGCCACTAGCAACTCTCTTTTCCCCCCACTGCTCTCTTCTTCCTCCCCCTTGCCGTGTGAAATCAAATTTCCATGTGGCTCCCGTATCTGTTGCACAGCGAGGTGATTTATCAGGGATGCAAAGAGCATGCAGAAACAATCTTTATTACATCCATTTCCTGCTTGTCAGCCGGGATCATGTTGGCTGTTCATTAAAGGCGCGGCGCAGGTGAGGAGAATGCATCCCGATGCCTTGATAGATTGTCTGCTCCCCTGTGGTGACAGCAGCTGGATGGATTGAACAGCGGGGGGTGAGGAGGGAGGAAAAAAAGCGCTGACTCCGTCGCTCCCCCTGTCAGACACACTTTTACATGGCCGGCCAGTGTCATTTCTATCCAAACTGCCCTACAGACACGCATGCACAAACAGGCTTATGACACTCTTTGGACTTAAGCCAGAAGTGTGCCCTAATGCATGAATGCATGCGCACGGTGAGCATACAAGTATTTATAAACAGTGACGCAAAGACACGGAGACACGCTTTGTAAAACTGAAGTTTGCCTTGTTATATCGCGCAGTCCTTGGTTCTCTGTGTTGAAAACATCAGCCCGTAAGGCAGACTTGAAAAAAGAAAACTTGAAAAACAACAGTTAATTACACCTTTCAAAACTACAAACAGGGCAGTCAGAGTGGTTTAAAGCAATATAATATACATTAATAGATTAATTTTAAAATAAATATGCTCACACAGGTAGTTCTGTGTTGCCTGGGAACCGCCTTGTTTAAAAACTTTCGGGAGTTGCTTAGATAACTGTGTGCTTGTCTTGTACACGGCACTGGGTGCATCTGTGACGGCTCGTGCACCGTGAATGTGCCCGTTTAATTTACACTGTAAACAGTAAATTCTGTTACTAAGAAATATGTTGGAAGTACAACATAAGTACAAACTTATGTGACGAGTTTACCAACTACAGACCAAGTGATCAACAAGTACTAAAGAATTATCAATATTAGGTAACAGAATACTCCTATATTTGTTTTCACCTATTTTATTTGGCACTGCAAGACGCAGATGATTAATGTAGGGCTTCTTACAGGAAAGCTGTTAGGTCTAGCAGCTACCAATGGCCCAGTGATGGGCTTGGTGCGGTGATGGTGGTTAGGAGATAGCTTTAACATAGCACTTGGTTAACACACTATCCCGCTGCCATAATGCATGCTGTGCAGCACAGGCAGATCAGCGGAAATGCGTAGGAGCAGCTCTCTCACTGCTTCTGCTCTGCAGATAAGAGGAGAGAAAGAAATACACCCGGGAGTATATTTCCCCACTTCCAGCATGAAGAGAAAGTAACAGCTTTATACTTAGAGCAAAGCTCTGTACTTACTTTTGTTCATATTTATTGATAACACATCTGGATTTATATTTGCTAAGAAACTAACTGTAGCACAGTATCAGCTCAATAACATTTAACTGAATGTTTCTGACTTTTGATTTTATGTTTTTTTTTTTTGTTTTAACTAGTCCTTTATATTTTATATGTATAAAATATAAAGGAGTAGTCTATTAGGGTGTATTTGGTAGTTTAATGGTTGTAGTTGTTTTGCAAATATAGACCATGTACAGAGACACCATCCAGCACACAAAATCCAAATCATACTAAACTGCACAGCTAAGTACAGAAAACATAAAAGTCAGTTTGGATAATGAAAACATTATCCAAACTGACTTGTAAGAGATGCATTTTTTTTTTTGGAAGACTGACCTACTCAGTATACTTAAGTGACATGAAACTGTATATTCAGTAGTACTCGCACTGTGTGAACCCACTTTATAGTGTCAATCAGCCAAAAATACAGCTCTACCTCTTAGAATGGCAACGTAAGCCTTCATAATCAGCCATAAAATCTTTTATCACACCTCCTACATCAACTGATAAATGCATGCAGGATGACAACATAAATACAGCTCTGCATCTATATGAGGCTTACGTTAACTCCTCGGGGTGCTGCTTTTCGAGGTAGAACTAAAAAATTCTACCTTTAAATTACCGCGGTCTCTTCCAAAGGCATTAAAAAAAAAGAAATTGCACAGTGTCTCCATCTCTGCAGCTAGACTCAAATTGATGTTTACAAAAGAAGAAAGTAGATTCAAAAGGTTTTTTTTTTCATGCTCTTCGCAAATCAGTGCGACATGAAACGGTCCAGCATTACTGAATTCACTGCTCCTTGAATAATCTTTGGTACTGTTCAGTTTTCTCTAAGTTCTTGTTATCTTCCTTCTTCTCCTGTCCATCTATTACTCTCTATCCATCCCCCAGTCTAATTGGTATCCAGTGTCTCCCTGTTTACCAACGGCATGTAATGACAATGGCGTAAGCGCCGTTCGATATGGGACGCTTTTTGGCTCCTCGGCCACCAGGGACAGAGGCCGGAGTTGAAAGCTGGGTGACAGGGACATTGTAGTAGAGTGGCGGGGCAAGGTGGGCGGGGGGTGGATGTAATTCCACTGATGAATCTTTATCCTTTACCCACTCACCGGTCATAATGTGTTGATGACAGGCTAATGAGCAGTGTTTATGTTGAAGTACACAGCATGTGACAGCTGTCTTTTATTCCTGCCATAAAAGTGTCCAAGAGCCTCATTAATCAAACTATACATAGTTCTTTACATGAACTTTGAGGACGCGTCCATACAAACAAGATAACTCATATTTACCAATGATGCATAGTTATACCTTCAGAAAAATATCCCACCTATTTTACACCGTGGATCCAGAATTTTAGATATGTCAACTCATCCAGCTGAAATTCCCAGTAGCTTTAATGCAGAGTGCTGTTGTGGACAAATGGAGTAAGCGAGCGATAAACATGGACAACATGACAAACAGAGGGTCTAAAATACAGGAGGGGACACAGTATGCTGGTTCAACATACTGTGTCTGTGTGTGACAGACATATGCAGAATGAATAGAATTGTTTATGGGTGAAGGTAGCTTGAAGTGCAAAAAGCCTGTTGAGGAGTTTCACCTGTGATTACTTGCCTAACGTTGCCTGTTTGCATCTTCACAGATTGTATGCGTTGCACTCAAAAATGTGAATACACCAACTTGTCCTTATTATCTTACAGCTTTTCAAGGATCATGCCACTCTCCATGACGACAGCTATAAAAGCAAGTTGATGAAAATATAACTAATGGCGCAATCTTGAGGGAACAGTAAAGAGTCAAGTCCAAACAAACACAAACTCAAGGTGGCATTGTGAGTGCGATTCAAGAGTTTTAGAAGACAAGCCTCAGATGCCAATTACATTACCTCTAAAACAGAGGCACTGAACTGAAGGATAGCTATAGAGGAGGACAACAGCGGAGGAGGGGGAGGCAGGATGCTTTCACTCAAAGAAAAATAATTTATTTCATTGTGATATGAAAATCAATGACATCGATTGAAAGGTGGCTAAAGGTGAGCGTGCACATGATCCTTCAGCTGTGAGAGGCAGAATGTCCAAGAGGAAGGGAAAGAAAGAGAGAGACAAAGAAAAAAGGAGGAGGAGAAGAAAAAAGGTGGCCAGAGGAAAAAGTCACCTCCTAGTTAACAAAGAGGAAAAGGGGAAGAGGAAAAGAAAGGTGGAGGAGGAGAGAGAGAGAGAGAGAGAGAGAGAGAGAGAGAGAGAGAGAGAGAGAGAGAGAGAGAGAGGGGAAAAAGAGTGGGGCTCTTGCCCAGCGGAATCAATACAGAGAGGTGGAGCAGAGTACAATAGCCTCAGAGGAGAAGAGATTCAGTGGTGCAAGTCTAATACTCTCTGTCTCATACACACATACACATACACACACACTTGCATGCACACACATACATTAACACATACACGCTCACCCCTCTCTGAATCCTTTTTGCTCTTGCTTTCTCCTGACATTTCCCTCTATATCCTTCCTCTATTTAATTTCTTTCTCCTTCTCTCTCGCTTTCTTGCTCATTCTGGATCCACCCTGTGCGACCCATACCCAAACACACACACACACACACACTGTCTGTATGCAGAGGGATACAGAGCAGAGCGAAGGCCTTCTGTCCAAAGTGGCTCACAACAACAGAAGCATCTTTTCCTGAAACCAGACATCGAAGTCAAGAACTGACATCCCTGCATGCATACCAGTGAACAAACACAGATTTTTTTTTTTCTTAGAACCCTGTCACTTTCACACACAGACTGCAGAGTCAGGGGCACTTGAATGCAACAGCAACAACAAAAAAAAGGTGAAGACTTTAACACACACATACAAAACACCACACTCCGACAACTACTCCAGCTCTATCAGCACTTGAGACTAGTGAGGCTTCAATTAGTTCTTGATGAATGAGCCCATAAGATGCCGCTCTCTCATTTCCCTTGTTGCCAGATATCCAAGCAATCAGAGAGAAATGAATTCTCATTGTGGCGTGACTGAGACGAAGATGACGGTGGTAGGGTGATGGTGGCGGTGCGGGGGAGGGCACCAACATAAATCATTCACCCTCTCCACTCTGGGCCAAAGTGGAGCTTCATCACACCAAACCTGACAAGCCTATGCCAATCTAACATTCTTTTTGGTTTTGACTGTGCACAGCACACCTTGGCTATATATATATATATATATATATATATATACACACATATTTTTCATTTGTTATGTAAGTTTGCTTGTGGTGTAATTGTGTCTGTAAAACAGAAACAACGCATGGTTAAAATGATACTACCAGCTCACTCACGTTTCTAAATACTGCAAAAGAATGTTTCAGTTTTTGTTGAATGCCAGCAAATTCCCATTGTGTCTATTTTATTTTATATCTGAGACTTACCTATTTAAGAGACATGAGCAGTCTTGGGGGAAAAAGTCTGTGTGAGCATGTGTGTTGCAGTAAAGTTAGACTCACCATCATCAATGATGGTGACCACGACTCCATTACCAGTAACGTTGTTCCTCCAAACTGGCATCACATTCAGGTCCAACCCACTGGTGTACTCACCCTGTGCAAACTACACACACACACACAATATTATTTAAGTGTTATGATCACAAAAAAGTATAATTTGTAATGTAACACTGGCATAAATTATATATCAGCTGCAATCATGTTTTTGCATGTTCGTTACAGGGGCCATCTGTGCCACTGCCACCGACGGTGTGCTCATTACAGGTAACAAAATATTAAGGTATTAAGACTTCACTGCGCATTACTATTACTGTACAGTATGTGATATATATTAGCTGCTAAATCTGTGCTACATGTGCATTAATTGAAATATTTTGTTCAGTCGCTGGGTTATGTCTACTTGTGAGAGAACATGTGCACATCCACGGATACTTTCAGAAACCACATGTATGTGCTGAGTGGCCATCAGAAGCCCAAGCAGTTCATGGACGAGTCACACCGACAGGTCTTTCATCCTTGCACTTCAAACCACATAAAACACCCATACACACACACACACACACACAAATAAACATAAATCTTCACACTGCCGCGCAGAACCCATACCACGTGAAGCAAAAGAACCATCCTGGAAGCTCCGATGAGCCTAAATGGCCCACCACACTACAAAGACGCATTCCCTTGATAGCTTAAAGTGAAGCTTGTTGTATCTCCATGCAAACGCATTCGTACAGGCGCACAAACCATAAAGGTAGTGCCAAAAGGTAGCGCACAAACTGTCTCACCAAAAATGTCAGCAGCTTCCCAGAACTCCCCTGCCCACACACACACACACACACACACACACACACTAACACACACAAAGCCAATCTGATATTCAAAGTGAGTTTTTCAAGAGGCTTCAACTCTGTTGTTGTTATCATGATGAAGAGAGAGAGGGAGAGAACGCACAATTGAAAAAATGGTTCTGAGATATGTGTGTGTGTGTGTGTGTGTGTGTGTGTGTGTGTGTGTGTGTGTGTGTGTTTAGGGGGATGCATCTGGGGAGCAGCAATGCTTTGTTGTGTGTGCGAATAAAGCTGATGAATGGAGGCAGCTAGCAGGCTAACGTCCACCAGAGCACGAGGACCGGCCCAGGGGAAAATACACACATACACACAACCAAAGGTACACTAGAACACATATGTGCAAGCAAAAATAAATAAATAAATAAAAAACACACACACCTTTGTGAACTTGGAAATAAGCCCACAGAGAGTTATTTTGAACACTGATTCCCTTCACACACACAGTCATGAAGTGATCACCAACCACACACACACAAATGCACACACAATGAATCGTGCACAGAATCATGATCATTCTCTGAAGCACTGGAATATACCTATTATGTTTCTCTAGCATATGAACAGTTTGGCACACACTCGCACAAATACACACATTATCAAAGACATATATATACCTTTGGAGCTGTGAAAAGTTCATGCAGCAACAGAAAACAACAGCTGCACTTTTTCTGTGCAGAAGACACATATGTAAACAGAGTGATAACAAAACAATCTCTTGCTTCCCTGCCTTTATCTCAGCTGCCCCTCAGCGAAAGCACACAAACACACACACTCTCTCTCACATACAGACACACATACATTATACACAGTAGGCACGTTCAAGATGGTGCATGGATTTCAGCAGCTTTGAACAAGCTCCTTAGGAGGGGTTGAGCTCAGTCTCAGAAAAGGGTACAATAGCTCCACTTGCCTTGCGTGCGTATACAAGGGTACATCCCATCAAGTGCAGCTTTTAGCAAGCATACACACCAGTATTGCCTACACACACAAACATATATTTGTCTGGTCCTGGCAGGCTACCAACCCAGAGCAGATTACTGACCCTCAATCAATATCTGCGTCCACCAGCGGCTGATTAAACACAGCAGAACGAAAGCAGGAGAGGAGGGTGCGTGAGCAGGCGGGAGAGGGAGAGCCAGACAGAGAGAGCCATGTCCTCAACTTTAAAAATGCCTCTCATTTTTCTTGATTAATGAATGATTGATAATTATGTTCTATTTTTCAGTATATGCAATCATTCCATAAAGTTAATGTTAATCCGTTTAGTGTCATACTGCATGCGCCAACACATGAATCACACTGCGTTTCATAAACAATCTTGTCAATAAACTTTCTAAATCGAGAACGGTGACTATTTGTGGCACATCACGCTCGTAAAAAAAAGACGCTCTGTCAGATTTTTCTCTCACCTCTGCTTCATATTCCCCCATCATCTCTCCTTACTTCCTCTGTTTCTGTCTCCACCTCCCTCCACCCCCGTCCCGTCTCTCACCCCTCCATCTTGCCCCGAGAGCTGAGGTGTCAATCACTCTGCTGCCGGTTGCTGTGGTGAATCTCTGACCCCGCCCCTTCTCCGCCTCGCGCTGCCAAATTACGCCCTCACATGTCAGTCAAGAACATCCGCCCTGATGATTGGCTGAGCCCTGCTGCCCTGCTATGTGAGTGCATATAGAAATAGATCTATTACTAATACTGGACAAATTGCATTGTTGACTACACTGTGGTAAGAATAAAAGAATTATTAAAACCTATCAAGGATTTGCAGACAAGTAAGGTGCATTATGTAACCAGTCATGTAAATACAAACATAATTAAAGGAAAAAAAAACAGGGTTTCTCATTAAGACGCCTTCTTAACCAGCTGTTTACTGAGCTTTAATATTCTTCTTAGTACCAACCAAATGTGTCAGGAGGGGGACTCAAAGCTGTTAAGCACTAAAAGCTGAACGAGCTGCACTCCTTTCTACTCATTTTCTGACAGTTTCTGAAATAAACTGAAACTTCTATTTAATCAAAATTCTTGTTCATTGTGTTTGTTTTTAAATCAATTTAACAGCAGCTTATGCAGAGAAACACACATGAACATGATGACATAATGACCAGTGTTAATATTCATTCAACAAATGTTTTTAAAGACCGTTACATTAGTTTGCATCTTAAGATTTATGACCAAGGTACGTTTGTGTTACATATTAGTCAAACTATATATCGATACACACATATATGCAAATGTGCAGGTGATGTTGGCCTGGGGGATTTATTGTGTCCCCCTTATACAACTATTTTGTGCATTGTATAAGAGTTTTGCACAAAAAAAAGACAACTAGTTTACGCTTCCTGAAATTTAATTTCTGATCAAAGTGCTGATATGTTTAAATCTAAATATTTTTGGAATAAAAGGCTGGAGATGCAGCTATTAAATAATCCACAGGGATATTTTATGCTGTTGCTTGGCTCCTTTAGGTCTTCTCAAACATAGTGTACTCATATCAGCCAAACAGGGCGAACACGACTCTGCAGAATGGATGAGCACGTCTTGTTGTTGCAGCCCGGTTGTGTGTCGGTGTTGCTCCGAGCCTCATCAATCCCCGACATCTGTCTCAGTTCAACATGGACAACCCTCTTCACCTCCTCTCTCGCCCGCTCTTTCCTTCTCCACAATCTCCCTATCTCTATATCGTGTGTCTCACTCTCCAGTCACACATGAAAGCCTGCCTGACTTATGCCTGTCAGAGGAACATCCTTCAACATGAAGACGAGAAAAGAGGAGAGGAGGCGAGGGGGTGGGGGACTTCCGGATAAGACCGATGAATACATACAAAAAACACTCTCACTCACACATACACATAAATACACCCACCAGTTCCCACTGCATGGGCCAGAGTGGGTCATTGAAGGTGAGGGACTGGTCACTCGTATTCTCCTCAGGCTGTCTGTCAGTTGCAGACTCTTTCCTGTGGGGACCTGCAAGCACACAGAACTATCATGTGTATATGTGTGCATGTAGTTTTTCTTTCCTTGTCTTGAACTCTGACTTCAGGACGTCCCTGATTCCCAACCAATGGCGAAAGGCCTCCCAGATCTCCCTTCTCTCCACTGAGGTGGAATACTGCTGGCAGATTACCATATTATTAGCATATAATTAGCATCTCATTACTGCAGAACAGCTTGGCTTGCTGTCTGCAGAAGTGCCATCAGCCCATCAAGGCCTGCACCTTTCTCTCCCTACATTTAATGTTACACTGACTGCCACTCTTTTTTACCCATGTACAGCACTCCCTCTCATTGCCTGTCACTGCCTTCCCGCTCTCAGTTTGTTTGATAATTTCTTGAACTGCCAAATTAATTGATATCACACTAGCCTTTTCTGGAAGTGACAGAAAAGGCTCATCCCACACAAGCATGCATACATATATTTCGAGCATTATTATTAATAGGAGGTGATTTGATTCCAAACCAATTTTAATTTGGAGCACAACTTTCTTCGGTTGAGTAATCCTGCGAACCAAATAATTAGAGATGCTTTACATTAATAGGCTGTGATTAGGGACCATGTCTTACCGCATGTAAAACATAAATTTAAAAATCAGCCTCTGGACATAAACCTGAATGTGTCGTCAGTTTGGCTAACGCATACAACAGTGGAGAACCACATGCGTGGGCCAGGTCCTATTTTAACTAGCATGTAACTGTATTGATGGTGCCTTTGAGATGTACAAGTTGCAAATATCATAGACCCTAATGCACCCCCATACCATCAGAGATGCAGATCTTTTTTGCACTGATAACAAGTTAGATGGTCCGTCTTCTCTTTAGTTGGGAGGATGCAGCATCTTTGTTTCCCGAAATGAAATTCAGATTTCAATTTGTCTGACCACAGAACCGTTTAGCCTGCATTTGCGGATGGCATTTTGATTTTTTGAAGCATTCCTGAGCCCATGTAGCGATTTCCATGACAGAATCTTGGCTGTCTTTAATGCAGCTATGCCTGAAGATCACAGGCATCCAGTATTGTTTTTCAGCCTTGTCCCTAGCACACAGAGATTTCTCCAGAATTTTCTCAGCCAATGCCAAACAGCTTATTCTGCATATTCAATGCGGCACCATTTAAGGGGAAATAATAAGACTTTCTAACAGTATGAGATTTATTGACAAGAAACATTGTTGGAACAAAGAAATAACCAACCAAACACAAATTTCATTACTTTTTGTAAGGAAATTTTATACAGATTAAAGCCAGCAAATCTAGCTGCCAATGTAATGGTGTAACCTTACAACATGAATCCTTCAAATTAAATAGAATATTATAGAGCAAATATTTTGGGTATGTCTATGTCTATGCTCAGATCTACATAGACTTGAGAGGTTGTACACCTGATGTGAGAACTTATAGAATAAAAATCTGAACCTATATATTCAAATTTTCTTCAGTCCTTAAACTGTGAAGCACATGTTGCAGCTGCACTTGGCTGGAAAATGGCCGGAGGGCCCTATTTTTCTTTAATGTTCAAATTTTTTTTATAAAATCACTTGAAGAGAATATCCCCATCCCTTTTTGGACTTTTTGGACGTATTAGGACAAGTAAACATTTGATCCACTTTGAAACGGTGCCCAGAGATGAGGAGATAATTAAAAGGAAAATATCAAAAGATGCAATTTTGTTCTGTGAAAAGAGTAATCCCATCCTTCGATTCAGAAGCTAGTATGTTGACCTTTTAGCAGAGAAATAAAAAAATCTTGTAGGCGTTTTGTTCAATTATATCCACCAGCCTCCGACCCTTCTTCCATGCAAAATTCCTTGTACTGCCAGTTTTAAATCCCACCACATTTCAATGGGATTTTTTTTCTTTTTTTAGCCATGCCCTGGTGGATCTGCTTGTTTAGGATCCATCCCATTGAAATCCAAGTTCACCTTTCAGACAAATAACCTTTATTATTTTTCAGCTCGTTGATATGATGCAGAATTCATAATCACTGGCTGCAAGCTGTGCAGTCCACGCGGCATCAAATCGACCCCAAACCGACCCCAAACCACACATTTCATATGAGGTTCTTCTCCTGAAAAGCTGCCTTTGGTCTGATCCAAACATGTCAACTGATGCTGTGGCCAAGCAACTCCATCTTTGATTGGTCACATTATTCCAAAAGCCCTGGTCTTTATTTTTATGGTCACTGACAAACTGCAGCTTTGCAGTATTAAACATTATCAGGCCAAATTAGTGTAATCTCTTTCTGACTGCACAAACATGCACGTTCACACCAACATCTTCCTCTATCTCACCCTATCCCAGCATCCTTCTGTCACACCAACCCTCTGAATGTCCTTCTTCACAACATCCATGAGCCTCCTCTGTGGTCTTCCTCTTTTCCTCCTCCATATTCAACATCCTTTGTCCAGTGTATTCACCATTTCTCCTCTGTACAGCCCCGGACCATCTCAACCTTGCCTCTGTTACTTTATCTCTAAACCGCTCAACCTGTCCCTCTGATGCACTGATGTCCATCCTGGTCACTCCCAACAAAAATCTTTGCATCTTCAACTTTGCCACCTGTGGCTCGGCCTCCTGTCTTTGTGTCAGTTCGACCGTCTCCAAACCGTACATCATAGCAGGTCGCATTACCATCTTGTAGACCTTCCCTTTCACTCTTGCTGCTATCCTTCTGTCGCAAATCATTATGGTGTAGTGTATTATTTAATCAAAATAACTTCAAGATTCTTTTAAAAAAAATCCCTTGCCAGACTCATAGATGTCCATATCTTATTTTCTGGATCTTGATGCTTCAACACATTTTTTCCACACAACTGATTTGTTTTTGTTTATTTATTTCTTAACATATATTTGACTAAATTTGACAGTGGCGCCATAGAAAACCAAAACAAACCTAACAAGGAAATCACTGACGAACTCAGCAGCACCAAGAAGCCTGAAAGACCACAGAAGACAAGTAAATGATAAATTATAACAGAATTATTACCATGGTTAAGAAAAAAAACAACTTCACAATATCTAACCAAGTCAAGAACACTCTCCAGGGGGCAGATGTATTACTGTCAAAGTTGCATTTGTGAATGGAAATACAGAAGGTTCATAACAAGGTGCAAACAACTGGTTGCACCCAAGATCAGGAAGGCCAGATTAGATTTGGCCAGAAAACATCTAAAAGAGCCTGCATGGTTTTGGGCAGAGAAACCAGATGAACATGTATGATAATGATGAGAAGAGAAACGTATGGTGAAGGAGAGGAACAGCTCGTGATCTCACGCACAGCACGATTACTGTCAAATACTGTGGAGGCAATATTATGATATGGGCATGTATGGCTGCTAGTGTAGCAGATGATTTCTGATGTGTATAGGCTACAGTCTCTGCTCAGATTTGGCCAGACAGTGTTTCACAATGCAAATGGACCCAAAGAATACAGTAAAACTAACACAAGAATTTCTTCAATGGCACTGATGTCAAAAAAGCATTTTTTTCAGAAATGGGAGACAAAGCGTAACGCATTAAGACCCACTATTAACAGTTCCCACAAATGTTTTGTTAAAGCTTAATCTTGATTATTTGAAATCCATTTTGGTGGGATACAGAATTAAAATCATAAAACTGCATCATTGTACTGACAGTTATCCAGCTTTCTTTCCTTCTTTCTGACCATGTTTTACATTTTTCCACTATGAATCATTAACAGCGGAAACCCTATTTAACACGGTTCTACCTTCTTTCTTAGTGTTTCATGCTGTATAGAACCCAAAACATAAATTCAGTTTATTATTGCTATTTGTATTCTGTGCTTGAATAGAGTTTAGGATGCCATAATGAGGTTTTTCCACGCTGCCAAGTAACAGTGTTTGGCATGCTCAGATTTGAGATACTTAATTCTGGCACACTTAAATGAACACTGGCAGCTTGAATCCAAAAATACTTGCAAGAAACATTAGAATTGAAAAGTTCACACTGGCCAAAGAGTGCATTCTCTTTCTTTATTTCGCCACCCTTTATGTAAATAAACACACAGCTGCAGCGTTCATCCACCACATCCCGGCTGTTTCATCTTTTTTTGTAGATTTTGTATCATTTGTCAGAGCAGAGGCTGAGCAAGACTGTGAGGATGGTAATCCACAAGAACAGAGAAGAAAGAGAGAGCACTGCAGCGAGACGTGAGCCAGCACATTCTTCTGCAAACACAGCCACCACTTCCCATCACTCAAACACACACGCGCGCACGCACACACGCACACACACACACACACACACAGTCCTAAAGGTTAGAGTGATGTCTGCATTTCCATCTATTTAAACACAGTTAAACACCTGTCACAGAGAAATACACATTTAATATACCCAGGAGCAAAAGTACTATGCATAAACTGTACAAATACACTTCATTTTTGTAACTCTACATTTATCACGTTTTAATACAACAGATCTGTTGTCATGGGATTCTTGTAGTTGTGGTGTTTTTGGGTTTTACTAGCACATATTTCCTGGTTGCTTTCTTTATGTTTGCATAATCAGGTTATAGTTTTGCAATCTAGTTCCTGTAAAACTCCTGCAAAACATAACGACGAAAGTTAATGTTAAAATAAGAAAATAAAACTAACTTCGCTGTGGCTCAGTGAAGTCCGTGTGCCAGCTCAATAATGATGTTTTTTTTTTTGCAATATGTCTCTTTCTCTCATTTTGCTAAATTTTAGATGGACACATCCAATTGCTGCGTTTCACTTGTGTTCAGTGCAAATGTACTCATTTGTCGTGTACTCACTGAGGGCCGGTAACTAAGACACCCTTCTTAGTATGAAGGTAAAATTTGGCAAGACTTTCATTATTTAATCGTAACAAACTCAGCTGATTCTGAGAAGCTCAGACACAGAATGACCCACATGTATTTTAAAAGAATTGAATGCATACTACTTTACTCAATAGCGCTTCATGTTTGTGACATCTACAAAAATCCAGTGCTTTATTGCAAGCCCAAACCCTGCAAGGCAGCTACAACTGTTAAACATATTACAGCACCTACTGTTCCCATTCCCCATTATTACATGTAAAAAGAGCTTGAAAAAAAAACTATGAATAAGTTCAAAAAAGGAACAAATAAATGTTGTGGCTTAATGCCACAAATCTCAGAGTTTTTTTTTTTTTTTTTTTTTTTCGT
>VUQJ01042575.1:0-10041 GCA_015108635.1 Andinoacara biseriatus
GATAAGGTTCACACATTTTGTTTAATTTATGTGTTTATTTAAAACCAGATATGCAAATATGTCATGCAAAATGTTGATGCACATCTTTGTTTATTTTTTCAGTTTTACATAAAAGATGAAAACGCTTGCAACGCCTGAAGTCTTTTTTGTCAACTATCTGTCTAGCATGGTCCAGAACGCTTGTGCGAGGACAGAATAAACATCATTGACTGTCTCATAAATGCTCCTGTCCTAGCATTCACAGACTCGTATGAGTGGTTTAGGTGCGGTGCTGTATCAGGAACTCCCAGATGGCATTTCCATGGGTGGGTGTTCCATTTGCCATCCAAAAACCTCACATTCACACTTATGTGGAATTTTGACTCACTAATGAACCTAACCCCACTAAGTCTGTGTCTTTGGCCTGTGGAATCAGACAGAACCCACACAGACATATGGAGAACATGCAAGTTCCATGCAGAAACCCTGGCCAGATGGTGTATCCAAACTCGAGACCTTCTCGCTGTGAGACAACACCACCACACAGTCCCATATATTCAATTCAATTTTATTTATACAGCGCCAAATCACAACAAACAGTCTCCTCAAGGTGCTTTATATTGTAGATAAAGACCTACAATGATACAGAGAAAACCCAACGGTCAAAACGACCCCCTATGAGCAGCACTTGGTGACGGTGGGAAGGAGAAACTCCCTTTTAACAGGAGGAAACCTCCAGCAGAACTAGGCTCATGGAGGGGAAGTAATCTGCTGAGAGGGGGGGGGGGCAAAAGACACACTGTGGAAGAGAGACAGAGATTAATAATAACTAATGATTAAATGCAGAGTGGGGGATAAACAGAGTGCATCATGGGAACCCCCCAGCAGCCTAGGCCTACAGCAGCATAACTAAGGGAGGGTTCAGGATCACCTGATCCAGCCCTAACTATAAGTTTGATCATAAAGGAAAGTTTTAAGCCTAATCTTAAAAATAGAGAGGGTGTCTGTCTCCTGAATCCAAACTGGGAGCTGGTTCCACAGAAGAGGGGCCTGAAAGCTGAAGGCTCCCGGATGAAAGGGAGACAACAACCAAGCTTGATATACTGCAAGTGGTTCAGCCTTCTGTCACCAGATGGGAATCAGTTCAACAACCCACAGCTGAATGATTTGCTATGCAGCTCAGGTGTGCAATCCACAGGGTGGAGACCTCAGGTCGCTCTGCCTGTGGAACACAAAAGGACACACAAATCTGCACAGACACACTGACACTGATAGAAGCAGAGAAGAGAAAGGACGAGACAGGAGGACGCTGGACTGTACCTTCATTGATCCTGCTTTCTACAGGAAAATGAAGTATTTTGTACAAAAGTAATGCAGTGTTGTTATTGTCCCCTAAGGTTGACATTTTGGATGTCAAAGTATTTTAATGAATGCCCTATAAAGGGTTGAGGGGTAAGCATTTAGTCAAGGGGGCATTTTGAGTTTTGAAAAGAATCACTTGGTCTGTTTTACATGCTGGGACTGCAGCTACGAGAACAAGACTGGAAGATATTTATCACCAAGAAGGTGAATAAAATCAAATCACTTTCATTTTGATCTGGCGACAAACTAAAGTTTCTTTTTCTCTCTGACTTGATGTTTCTCTCATCTCTTTTTCATAACAAATTCAGCAATAATACAAAAGATGCCATGCAATGCTACACAACAGACACAGACGGTCTGAATTTCGTCCTGAAATATCGTCAGTTTTTTTATTGTAATAACAAATGAAATTGTCCGAACAGTTTAATATGGTTTTGAGTCTCTCGCTGCCATTTGGAGGAGAGTGCTGAATATTTCATGTTGTTTTTCCTTCTCTGTTCTAGATGTGAGAAAAAAAGAGACAATGCATAAACAAACAAAAACAATGACACTATTGTGGTTGCAGGTGTTAACGTTTCATTTGAAAAATAAAAAAAATAACACTTTTTATCTTGACTGAGGGGAGGGCAGGAAAACATTTTTTGGAATAATATATTATCCTTTATGGCACCTAACATTCACCTTTCCTGTTCATTCCTATATCTCTGTAGGTGTTTTTCAATATTCAAGAATGATTCAAATGGCTCTTTAATGGAAGATTAATATTTTTTATGGCTTTGTTATTACTCAGTAGTCCAAGATGAATGTAACATCCAGGTCTGAAAAGTGGAGGCAAGTAAAAATTGCCTAAACTTGTATTCTTTCTGAAGCCAGTACATCACAATAGATTCCTCTAGCTGAAATAAAACAAGACCTGTAAAGAATTGTCATGCTATGATTCACAAAAAGTTGTCTGTGTATAACAGACCTTCACTGAGGACATAAAAGACAGGAAATAAGTGAGTACATCCCTGCAGAATATCATCAAAAAATTCAAAATTACATTTCTTTAGAGTAACTGAATTGTTTCTAGTTTGAACAGTTTCATTATGTAAAATTAAAAACTAACAATTTACTATATTAAACTAAAGATGTCAGTAAACCTTTTATTAACAAAATAGCATATTTTCTTTCAAGTGAGTGGCTGTGCCTAAGGATCCATCATCCATCTATTCATCCATTTTCTTCCACTGATCCAGGGCCGAGTCACGGGGGCAGCAGCCGAAGCAGAGAAGCCCAGACCTCCATCTACCCAGCCACCTCCTCCAGTTTGTCTGGGGGGACCCCAAAGTGTTCCCAGGCAAGCTGAGAGATTTAATCTCCTGGGCATGTCCAGAGTCTGCCCCACAGCCTCGTCCTGGTAAGACATGCCCGGAACGTCTCACCCAAGAGGTGCCCAGGAGGCATCCTAATCAGATGCTCAAACCACTTCAGCTGGCTCCTCTCACCTCACCATATCTTTAAGGCCAGCCGCTCCTTTCTGCCGCTTGTATTCCCGATCTTATTCTTTCGGTCAGGATACCCCGAGAGACATGGTCGAATGCCTTCTCCAAGTCCACAAAACACATGTAGACTGGATGGGCAAACTCCCACACACACTCGAATATCCTCTCCAGAGGATAAGGAGCTGGTGCGGTGTTCCATGAACAGCCGAGCCTCCTTTCCAGCACTCTGGCATAGACCATACTGGGGAGGCAGGCTGAGGAGTGTGATCCCCTGATAGTTGGAGCACACCCTCCAGTCTCCCTTCTTAAAAATGGGAACCACCACCCTGGTCTGCCAATCCAGTGGCATTGCCCCAGATCTCCATGCAGAGACGTGTCAACCAAGACAGCTCTACAACATCCAGAGCCTTCAGGAACTCAGGGCGAATCATGGGCCCTGCCACCAAGGAGTTGTTTAACCACCTCAGTGACCTCACCCTCAGTTATGTGCAAGTAATTCCCTACGTCCCCAGACTCTTCTTTGACTACAGAAGGTGTGTCAGTAGGATTAAGGAGGTTCTCAGTTGAAGTATTCCTTCCACCGCCTGACTATATCTTCAGTTGAAATCAGTAACACCCCACCTGTATGAGTAGAGGACCACTGTTCCCTCTATTGCCTCTGGCTGTCTGGACTCTTGCCCTTTGGCCGTGGGGCTACTTCATCCGGGGTCTCCCTCCTTACTCCTCTGGCGTCTGCGTGTGGTTGCCATCAGGATATGTGGCCTCAGGTCTTCTGAGCTCCTAATGGGCTGTGGATGGCCTGGGTCCCCTGGATCCTTCCCTATTTGCCTCTGGATCGCCGGGGGCATGGTTGCAGTTTCTTGCCCTCATTTCTGAGTACATTCCATGACAGAGGCACATACACACATTACCACAAATGTGTGTATATGTATATGCATATGTATAAATATGTAAATATGTGTATGTATATATGTATATCTACTTGCTTATCTACCTGGGCTGTATGCCAGCATTTCGTGTTTAGTTCTCTTAGGCTCTGTTTTCATTGAGATTCTTCTGTTGTGTTTCCCAGTTTGCATTTGGTTTTGATTGTTTTTTGTTATTAATTATTATTTATATATTATTCCTGTTTCCCATTGTACTTGTCATCCCCATGTCTCTGTGCTCTAGTGTCTGTTTTGTCCCTTTCTGCTGTTCCCGTTGTGTTGTGCTTTGTGTTCTCAATGTTGTGACGACTGCATATCTTTCCCTGTTATTATGTGTTTCCTGTTTTACTTTGTCAGTCTTTGTCTCTATTGATTTGTGGTCAGTTTTACTTCCCTTTTGTCTCATTAGTGTCATTCTGTGCACCTGTTCTGCCCCAACTGTCTCCATGTGGTGGATCTGATTCTAAAATGCCCTTATCACCCTCCTGTGTATTTATTCTCTCATTCTTCCTCATAACTCTTTTCAGTTGTTGTTGTTTTAGTGGCTGTGTTTGTTTCTGTGCTCTCTGGGTCTTCAATTCAATTTTATTTATACAGCGCCAATTCACAACAAACAGTCGCCTTAAGGCACTTTGTATTGTAAGGTAAAGACCCACAATACTGCAGAGAAAGTGCTCCTTAGTTTACTTTCCCCAGTGTTGGTTTCTTTTGGTTTCATTTTGTGCCTTGGTTTATTTTGTACCCTATGTTTGCAGAGAAAATAAAGGTTCACCTTTTGTTTATTTACTACTGCCAGCTCCCGAGTCTTGCTTTTGGGTCCTCAACTCCACCTACGCCACATGGCCTGCTCCCACGCACCGTGACACCGAAATTCTGTTTTCACGGCCTCACTGAACTCTTCCCATACCCAAGTTTTTACTTTGACCACCACCCAAGCTGCATTCCGCTTGGCCTGCTGGTACCCATCAGCTGCTTCTGCCTTCCCACAGGCTAACCAGTCCGATAAGACTCCTTCTTCAGCTTAATGGCTCCCTTCACTTCTGGTGACCACCATCTGGTTTGGGCATTAACACCACAACAGGCACCAACCACCTTGCAGCCACAGCTCTGAGCAGCAGCCTCAACAATGGAGGTGCGGAACATTGTCAATTTGGACTCTGTGTCCTCAGCCTCCCTCAGAATTCTGGGATTTGAAGATCTTGTAGCCTCTTTCAGGCATTCCCAGTGCACCCTCACAATACATTTAGGTGCGCCTGATCTGTCTAGTATCCTCCCCCACAACCTGATCCAACTCACCACCAGGTGGTAATCAGTCCACAGCTCAGCTCCTCTCTTTACCTAAGTGTCCAAAACATAGAGCTGCAGATCTGATGATACGATTACAAAATCGTCCTGTGACCTAGGGTGTCCTGGTGCCACGTGCACTTATTGACATCCTTATGTTCGAACATGGTGTTCATTATAGACAAAAGTCCAATAACATAGTTCGCACAGAAGTCCAATAACAAAACACCATACAGGTTCAGATCAGGCAGGCCATTTCTTCCAAATAACGCCCCTCCAGGTCTAACTGTCATTGCCCACGTGAGTGTTGAAGTCCCCCAGCAGGGGAAGGATATATTTTATTCAATTTCGTTTTCCTCCAGGTCTCACTGTCATTGCCCATATGCACATTGAAGTCTGCCAGTAGGACAGAGCTTTCGAGTACCCCACCCAACAACTCCAACAAGGGTGGGTACTCTGAACTGTCATTTGGCACTTGAGTGCAAATAACAGTTCAGACTGTTGCTTCCCTACACCCAAAGGCGCAGGGAAGCAACCCTCTCGTCCACTGGTAAAAACTCCAATGTACAGGCAGCAAGCCGAGGGAATACAAGAATTCTGCAACCGGCTCGCCGCCTCTCACTGAGGGCAACTCCAGATTGGAACAAAGTCCAGCTCCTCTCCAGGAGACTGGTTCCAGAGCCCAGCCCATGCATTGAGGTGAGCCCAACTATATCTAGCTGGTATCTCTCAACTTCACGCACTAGCTCAGGCTCCTTCCCCTCCAGAGAGTGAAAGTTAACTGTTCACTAATCATAAGGTTTGCTGTTTGGTCTACAGCAGTTCAGATGTGCATTACACTGAACTTGTCATGAAGTGCCGGATTAGAACCTAAATGTAGACTCACAGTGTTAATTTTGACAGCAAATTTTGATTTAGTTTTAGCCATAGCCTTTTAACGAAAAAGTTTTAGTCATAATTTAGTCATCTGAATAGTTTTAGTGTCATGGCATGTGTGGGGTGGTTTCAGCTCATTTTGGTACTCCAAATTATTTTTTGCCTCCTCTCTCCAAGTAGGATTGAATTTGTGTACCAGCCTGGGCCACCATCTGCCTGCCCTCCCTCACCCCGGAATTGTGGAAATCCTCTTCACACGCTAACTGGTTATGTCCCATGCAGACTTGGATTCCTGGACACGTTGAGTAAGATCACTTACAAGCTCTTGTCCTCAGTAATCCCCCTGCCTCCTAGTATACCGCTAAGTTTCTTTTCCTTTCGTCTCAGGCTCACTCCAGCCCCCTTAGTCAATGCCCTGTGCTCATCTGAATGATTGGCATTGTGACTTCCATTTCCCTGCCAGAGGAATACTGTTGACTGTTTTGACGCATGTGGCGTGTGTGAATAAAAAAAAAAACCTGTTTAAGACATATTTTCAGACTGTTTGTTTCTGTTACAGCACCTGAGTCTTTTAGTTCATTATCATGCCACGTAACATTTAGTTTTAGTCTAGCTTTAGTCGACTAATTAGCAAAAGAATTGTCGACACAATCTACGGTCGATTCAGTCAACTAAAATATAAAGGGTGTAAAATGTAAATGCTTTTTCTTTACAGGCCAGTGTTCAGGACTAATATTAGGAAAGGCTAATCCACCGGGTGTGGTGATTTTCTCTAAACGCTAAACTGGAAAAAACACTTTACCCTGCATGACATTAAATTGCTTACCTTGGAGAGCTGGGTGACTGGCTTGTAGATGTTTAAGATTTGTCATGTTTTTAGCCAAGATAGTCGTATGGTTCACCCATCTTTTGTCATGATGTCAAAGGAGAAATATGTCCATACATCGGCTCTTCTGTTTCTCCCTGCTGACATGTTTACATAATTTAGTTCAATCAGAAGTAATGAGGTTTGTGCGGCCTTCCTGGGTTTAGATCAAATTAGTGTAACTGTGCGTTTGATTGGCTGTTTTCCTAACTTGTCCCGCCCTGCCACAAAATTAAATCCGTTCTGATTGGATGTCGTCCCCGCCAAACATTTTTGTATTTTCATTTGTTGACAAAAGTGTCAATTAATTTAGTCATCATTTTTATCCTTCTGTTTTAAATTTTATTTAGTTACTGTCTCGTTTTTGTCATGAAAAAAAGGGTTGTTGACGAAAACGATAATGAAAATTTCATCAACGAAAGTAACGCTACTCACAAACAGGCTGAAAGTAAACAAAAGTTAACTTTCTCTGCAAAATCCATAGAAATACAAAATTCATAGACAAGGGCCAACAGAAGATTACATCCTTGCTGGATGGCAACTAATTTCTTATTTGATGTAATAAATGTTTCAGTTGATTGTGCTTGAATTGTGTGGAATTGATGGGTTCAGATCATTTTATAAAAACAAGGAACAAACACACAACTCTTATTTTACTTGCAAGGGAAGCCGTCCTCTGTATCCCACAGGACACACAGGAGAGATCTTCCCTGAGCCCTGCCTCCTGCAGCTTTTATTCACACACATGCATACAATGAAAGTCACATGACTGGTATTTCCGCCCAGTCAGCAGTACTTTTCCAGTATACCCTATGTGAGTTCACACAACCTAGATGTCTGCACTTCCATTTACATATGTGTGTGAGGTGTGAGGAGGTGTCCTTTGTTGTAGGAGTTTCTCTGTGTGTGTGTGTGTGTTTCTGTGGGGGATGTGAGCTGGACTACAGTTCCTTCGACAGCTCCTTTTAAAAGTTTCACAAACACACCCCCATCAGAATAAAAGAACTTATGAAAACATATGATATGATAACTCATAGGAAACCAAACTATAAGTTCATGTAATACTTCCAACAGAATATTTTATGACCTATGACAATATATTTTATTTCTAACACAGAATGAACAGAAACTGACCCAAAAGATCTGAATAAGGCTAACGCTGTGTTCACGAGTATAACATGCAGTATCAAAGTATCTAGTAAAGTAAATTACTACAGTAGTAATAAATAATAATGTCCTTGGCACTTGGTTATGGAGACAAGCAAAGACACGGGACAAGATTACACAAACTCATAATGGAAAATGAGAACCCAGTTTTTTAATTCATCTCCTCAGAAACAACCGAGGGAGGAAGGCCAACGACAAAAACTAACAGTATATTGTAAAATAACTGATAACAGCGCCGAAACAATCAACATAGTAGGTACCTTTAGAAGTCAAGACAAATATTGCAAAAATAAGCATGAACAGTTTTTAAAATAAAGGCTCCTAGAAATTCACACAACAGAGTGATGTACAAATCCTTACAGAGAGTCAAACATCAACAAATATTGTTGCTCAACACAAACATTTTTATTTGTCAAAAAACTGCTGTCAGCACCTGACACACAGGCTGAGAACTCCAAACAAACTGGGCTCATAACAGTTCATTTCCATTTCACCTCCAGCTATAATTTAATTTTCCATAGTACATTCAAGATTATTTCACAGGCTCTTCCTGTCCTCACAAATATCTCGTCATCAAAGATTCTTGAGCCTTTTCTCCTCTCACACAACCTCCGTCTGTACCAACAACTTTTCCTTCATTCTAAAACGTCAGACCTGAGTAAAATATTATCTGTTTTCTGTTTAAAGGTGAACAAGTCCTAATAAAGGAGCCACATTATGTTTACAAGGAGCACATCTGTGCCGACCATAAGCCCTCCTCAGGGGAAGGAAAGACATTTATTCCTAATAAGTGACAGTTCAAGCTTAAAATAGCACTGCATTAAAAAAGCAGGAGGGCCTGTTATGTGGGTCTGTTGCTATATTGAGAAAATGACATACTGTACATTAATTAGCCCGTCAGACAATACAACAGTGCTACAGCACACTATCTAGTGCACTGTTCAACAATGTTACTAAGGTCACGGACACGAATCAGAGCTCGGTGGTCTACGACCCAAAAAAAGATTCTATGCAAATATAATCGTAAATAAAATATAATCGTAAATAAAATATAATAGTAAATAGTACTAAAACATCCTATCAAATAAAAAGCAAGCAAACAAACTGTAAGCAAAATAGAAAAAAAAACAAACAAACCCAAAAACAAAACAATACATATATTTTTTAATTATAGCTTATTTTGATTTCAGTGGCAGCAACAGTGGCAGAAAAAAGGCTGGGAGAAAAACAAAAAACAAACAAACAAAATATGTGGGGAAAGTCATGGTGAGCTAATACAGTTATACAGCTATAGAGGGACACACCTCTCTGCATCGGCAAAGAACACTGTGCAAAAGTCTTGAGCTACCCCTCATCATCCTATTTTCTTTCAATGCCAGTGTGCAAAAACACATAATTTGTTGCTATTCCTTTACCCGAATTACAAGAAACATCAAAAATTTGACAGGCACAAAATTTTATTTTTGCATGAGTGATTCCCAAAGTGCTCTTAGCTCAAAACTTGGTAACTTAAAGATGCCCTTGTTCACTGAAGCCTCATCAGAAGTGGTCTTACTAAAAGGGTGGCTGTCAGGAAGTCATTCTTAAAGAAGGAAAACAGGGAGAAAAGGCTGATGTATTCCAAATGCCTCCCCAGAGCCCGGCAGTGTGGAGTCGTCTTGACAGAGAACGGAACAACAGGCAGAATTCCAAAGAAGAGCTTTGGAATGTCCTTCAAGGAGCCTGGAAAACTGTTGCTGAAGGCCGCTTAAAGAATTTACAAGCTTGCTAAAGAGCGTTCAGACTGAAAGGTTGCTAGAACGGTGCAAACTCTGCTTTTATCTGATGTACAATGTTTCCATCTGTGATTGCACATGTTGCAGTAAATCTCTGCACCTATTTTCTCAAGACCTTTGGGCAGTACTGTATATTCAACTTCTCCCGCGCCTTGGCTCTACTTAGACTAAATAGCTTTTATTTGTATTGGTGCACTGTTGGCTCTATTTATAGACCCACACTCACCAAGTGCTATGTAGGCTAGAACCATCCCACTTGTTAGTGTACAGTTCAAAAATGAGCATTTGTGTGCATGACAGGGCAAACATGCACATATGCCCAG
>VUQJ01042576.1:0-17471 GCA_015108635.1 Andinoacara biseriatus
TCTCTATTTTTAAGATTAGGCTTAAAACTTTCCTTTTTGATAGAGCTTATAGTTAGGGCTGGATCAGGTGATCCTGAACCATCCC
Source organism: Andinoacara biseriatus (assembly GCA_015108635.1). Taxonomy (NCBI): domain Eukaryota; kingdom Metazoa; phylum Chordata; class Actinopteri; order Cichliformes; family Cichlidae; genus Andinoacara; species Andinoacara biseriatus. The sequence goes on from VUQJ01042576.1 coordinate 86, forward strand.
TTAGTTATGCTGCTATAGGCCTAAGCTGCTGGGGGGTTCCCATAATGCACTGCTTCTTTGTACTGTGTTCATACTTCACTTTGTGTTTAATCATTCTCTGTGTCTCTTCCACAACATGTTTTTTTTTTGTCCTCTCTCTCTCCCCTCAGCCCCAACCGGTCGCGGCAGATGACTGCCCCTCCCTGAGACTGGTTCTGCTGGAGGTTTCTTCCTGTTAAAAGGGAGTTTTTCCTTCCCACCGTCGCCAAGTGCTTGCTCATAGGGGGTCGTTTGACTGTTGGGTTTTTCTCTGCAGTATTGTTGGGTCTTTACCTTTACCTTACAATACAAAGCGCCTTGAGGTGACTGTTTGTTGTGAATTGGCACTGTATAAATAAAATTGAATTGAATTGAATTGTTTTCTGTGTGACGCGAAATTCTTGGTTCTAGGACAAAGTTGATCTTGGCCTCTCCCATAGGAGGCCGAAAAATGGGGTTTTCCAAGGGGCGCCGTAGAGTCCCCTTTGAGATTTAGTTCTTGGCGACATCAAAAAACGGAATTTTTCGCCAGACCGGACCTCTGTAGCGAAAATGGTGAGTTTTCGTGTATGTTCAAGGGGTCAAATTTGCGATCTCGGAGCAAGAGAGAAAAAAAAAATAAAAAAAATAATGAAGAATGCTTACGATTTCAATTATGCGCAATCCCAGTGACCCTCATATATACCTTTTCGGAAACATCTCGACCTAGCGCACGTCCCAATGAGGTCCGGGGTCACTTGCGACCTCGACCCATGCGACCTTTCCCATTTTTGCACCGCTTTCTTAAATTTGCACAACATCTCAAGCATTTATTACTTCTATACTGGACTATTGTAATTCATTGCTTTCAGGTTGTCTTAAAAAATGTTCCTTTTTTTTTAAAAGCAGCTAAATTTCACTAGACAATTAAAAATGTCTGCACATCAGCTGAACACGAGCCAACAATCATATTTTCCACTTCAAACAAGCAATCCAATGAAACAGCGAACTTCTTATTCATACAGATAATACCCATCATTCTGCTAAAAAAATGCTGTACGTCTTACAGTAATTTTCATCCCACGTATACAAATAGTTGCATAAATATTTTTACCTTGTGCATTTTGAAACCTTATAAGGTAATTCTGGCTACTCAACTATAAAACCCTGCTAAAGAGAACTTGTGACAACAGTATACGATTCCCATCCAAACTCTCCATTGAGCTCTCACGCTGTGAATAAAAATGTTTCAAATCCACTTTGCTTTTGCTTTTGTTAAGCGCAAGGAGCAAGTTTTGACCTCAGCAGTCTGAATGTGAATGACTGCAATCAAGCTCTGAAAAACCAGTCATTATCTGCCAGCTTCATCTCCAGCATCTGCTGCTTTCCACTTTCAATGAGCCTCTTTTCTGACAGGGGATTTTGTTGCATTCAGATGTTGCCACATTGGTGCTAAGAGGACTAAAGTCCCGTTTTAGTTTGTTATTAATCAAAATTCTTCAAATGGTTTGTATCTTGTTTTTGAAACTGTGTTTATATGTCACTGACACAGATAAACATATCTTATCTTCACCAGCAAGATTCGGTGCCAATGTGCTGGTCTTCTGTGAAAGCATCGCAGCAACTATCACTGTGTCACTCATTTTTCATCTGAGTGTAACACCATCAAGAATGATTGAGTGCAAATTTTAATTAAAAACATGCCTTTTATGCAATGTCTTTTTGTACCACTACCAGGATTATACTGTGTTCCTGTGGGTTACTCAACCAGAGGTGCTCTCATATAATGCCCATACGATTTTAACCAAGTCCAGAATTTGCCTCAAGTATAGTGAAAAATCACAACTTTTGGTAGCTGCTAGTTCATTGGATGCTAACTGGTGATTGGAAGCTCTTCCAATAATTTAAGGATAAAATGGGAAGCAGAGCTTTCAGTGTGCAGGGCCCTCTTCTATAGAACCAGCTCACAGTTTGGATTAAGCCTAAAACTTTCCATTTTGATAAAGCTTATTTTTAGGGCTGTATCAGGTAACCCTGAACTCTCCTTTAAATATATTGCAATAGCCTGGGCTGCTGGGGGCTTCCCATTCTATTCTTAAGTATCATAGGAACCACAAGTAAGCCAGCAGTCTGGCAGTGAAGTGCTACAGTAATATGGTACTATGAGGTCTTTAATATAAGATGAGGCCTGATTATTCAAGACCTTGTATGTGAGGAGAAGGACTTTAAATCCAATTCTGGATTTAACAGGTAGCCAATGAAGAGAAGCTAATATGGGAGAAATGTGCTCTCTTTCTAGTCCCTGTCAGCACTCTAGCTGCAACATTTTGGATCAGCTGAAGGCTTTTCAGGGAGCTTTTAGGACAGCCTGAGACTAATGAATGAAAATTGGCGAGCCTAGAAATAATAAGTGCATGAATTAGCTTTTCAGCATCGTTCTGAATATGTGGATTAAAGGACATATGTTGAAAAATGATTCCAACATTGTTCACAGAGTTACTGGAGGTCAAAGTAATGCCATCCAGAGTAAGTATCCAGTTAGACACCATGCTTCTAAAGTTTATAGGGCTGAGCACAAGAACTTCAGTTTTATCTGAATTTAGAAGCAGGAAATTAGAGGTCATCCAGGCCTTTATGTCATTAAGATATTCTTGCTGTGTATCTGATGTTTCATTTGGCTTCATGGATAGATAAAACTGGGCATCATCTGTATAACATCTGTGCCTTTCCACAGTCATCACTGTGACCTCTATAAACTGAGCTGGCCCTCCGGCGGCTCCATCACTGGTTTCACTTCATCTATAAGACAGTCATGGGCAAGATACCATCTTATCCGTCATCTCTTCTTAACATAACCCATATTAAATTTTGTACAAGTTCAAGTGAATTGAGTTCACCATTCCTTATACCTCTACTGTTTTGGGCTGCAACTCCTTTTGCTTTGCAGCAGCTAAAGACTGAAACACTTTACAAAGCACCCTCAAATTTGTACCTTTAACTCCTCTCACCACTTTCAAGCTTCAACTTGAACAGATTATAGTTGACTGTTGCTCTTGCTGATCACCCCGGCTCACACTAATGTATATACCCACATCCGTTTTCTCCTACATATATTCATACATGCGTACAATCACACACACATACATTAGTTTCCCCTCTCCCCTTAATGCTAACGCACCTATTCTTCTTCTTACTCTTTTTATCCAGTTGTCAGGATTTCCATGCTTGCTCCATGTTTATTATGTGCATCTATGTGTCGTGAACCTGATTCTATTGGGATCTCTTGGCCAGGTCATGTTTCTCAAACATTTTACCTGGTAAAATAAAGGTTAAAAAAAAAAGAAAAAACAATGAAAATGCATGCAATGCTTTCTAATCATACTGCCCAAGGGAAGCATGAATACTGTAAATAAAATTGATCCTAGCACAGAACCCTGTGGAACTCCATAATTAACCTTAGTGTGTGAAGAACACGTCCCATTTACATGAACAAATTGGAGTCTATTAGATAAATATGATTCAAACCACTGCAGTGCAGTGTCTTTAATACCTATGGCATTCTCAAAAACAAAATTTCATTTGCATTGTTTTCATGCCTAAAAAGGAATAAAAACACTCAGGAAAAAAATCCTGACTGAGGTTATCATTATTCATGCATGAAAAGGTTAAGGACTTCCTCAGAGACTTCCTACTGTACACTCTCTAAATACACTACTGAACTCGCACCTATCCAAGGAACTCTTGTGAAATTTGCAGTAGACATCACAGTGGTCAGGCTCATCACTGAGGTAGGCATACAGGGGCAAGGTGGAAAAACTGGCATTGTGTTGCAGCATTAAAAACCTGGTTCTCATCGGCACAAAAAGAGAAAATAGTGTACCTCAGGAGAAACAGATCTGACCCTCAGGGCATGTGTATCAATGGGGACTCAGTGGAGAGGGGGTCTATCTTTATGTTTCTGAGCCTGCACTGGGACAATGACTTAAGCTGGAAAAACAGCACTACTGCGCTGCCAAAGTAAATCCCACAGCATCCTGAATATTTCATCCCACCTAGCACATCACCTGTTCCAGCTGCTACCATCAGGAAGCTGGTACAGGACAATACAAGCTAAAACAGACTGAAAAACAGTACATATCCCAGGGCTAAACAATGAATGAACACTGAAGCATATACCCCTCTACACTGACCTGTACAATAGCCAAGCTGTGATATACAGTGGTATGCAAAAGTTTGGGTACCTCTGATAATTTTCATGTTTTTCCTTTATAAATGATTGGTTGTTCAGATCAGCAATTTCAATGAAATATATCATATAGCAGACAAACACAGTTAGAAGTGAAATGAAGTTTATAGGATTTGCAGAAAGTGTGCAATGTGTTTTTTTTTCCAAATTTTTTTTACAAGGGGAATGAAATTCCATGGGCCATTTGAATCCAATTTAGACAATGTTTACTGTATATATTTCAATAAGGAAAGATCATTTGTAAAAGGTGAACATTTATTGAGTCCACATCACCATTCAAGGCAAAACTGCAGATGTGCCACATTTGCACCATAAAAAGTCATTGCTGTGTGGGCCATGCTTTTGTTTTCCCCAGTACCCAGGTAAATAAAATCTCTGACAGTGGAACATGTGAAGTGACAAAAGAAAAACAGAACAAACCTGAAAGAGTCCTGTTGCTGAAGTAGATAAAGAAAGAGGGAGATAAAAACCTAAACCTTGGAATTCACTTGCAGGACTGAACAGTGTTTAAATGGGACATGCTTCATAATATTTCTACTGCATCACTAGATCATGAGGGGAAATCTGTAATTTATAGGAACACCCTGAACACTTTCACACAGCTTGTTCAGGTTTCAGTTTCTGTCTCATTCTGGTCAGCGTTCTGTAGCTCAGGAGGTCGAGCAGTTCACCTCCTGATTGGAAGGTCAGTGGTTCGATTCTTGGCTGTTCCGGGTTATTCCAATGATACAAGCATTGAAATATAAACGTGTATGAATGTTAGATAATAAAAGCACTTAGCTTAGATTCACATGGAAGTGCTTGTATGAATGGGTGAATGCAAACATGTTGTATAAGCTTTGAGTGCTCAGTCAGAGTAGAAAAGCACCATATAAGAACTACCCTCTGCACTCTGGCAGCAAACATCAACATCTGTTTCAAACTGACCAGAACTGTCTGTAGGTGCATCATTGGTGACAGAGCTGGGCCTCTAACACCTGTTTTCATTTGAAGAGTCCATAGTTTCCTGGTGGATGCAGATGGCTGCCCTTTCTGTCAGAGGTATGTTAAACTTAACACTTGAATTTCAGTTTAATTCATGTTTTGTTTTTTCATTTTGTCCTGAACTTGCTGACCACCCTCACGATGCAGGCTTCCAGGAGGCTATTTGGACTATCTGCTATACATTGAATTCAACACAGTGACAAAAATCAACATCCATCTGCAGCCCTGACCCTTAAAGCGTTATTGCAAGTTTTCACTTTTACAAACCCCAATACTCCAACACTTCAATCTAATATTGCCCCTGGCACATACAAATAATCTGTGGGGAGAAAAGCAATATTAGGCAAATTGTTTCTGAAAGATATCCACATGCTTCTGCAATATTCAATAAAGCCATGTCTGCTAGAAGCTGTGTGTATGACAGAATAATTATCAATTTCCATATTATTATGATGTTGGGATCGGAAACTGCAGTAAACATTTGTTAATGCTCAATGATTATATCAAGTCTGCAGAGTGTAGCATTAGACAAAGTCAATTTCAGAGGCACAGGCTTGTGGGTTGGCTGAAAATCTGATGATGTCCATGAGAGTAGGTAGGCATTCCCAATTATTATGTAAGATGGGCAAGTCAGTGTTGCTGAAAAACTGTGCACATAAGCAAATTGAGAGCAGCGCTATGAAGGGAAATATTGTAATGAACAGCAGCAAAAGCCCCAGAGTGAAGAACACATCAGCATCCAAACATTCTCCTAAATGTTTTATTTACAAATAGCGTATGGATGCCTTCTGCATTAGATATTGATGGTATAATTGAACTGTGTATGGAATAGTGACATTATACCATGTGACCTTTGCTTATCCTTTATTTAAATGCTTTCAAGGATTATCATCATGCATAATTCATGCAACACAAACTCCAATTACTTTGACAATATAGGCTGTTACATTTTACCATTATACTCTGTATAAGGCTGTGTACTAAACCAACAGTTAGTCTGAGTTATGTTTTACCTTCACAACAGTGATATTGAAGTTGTTAATATTCTCCAGTCATTTATGGATTTCCTGTTTTATATCCTATGGGATTTTTTTTTTGAATAGTGGCAGAGCTTCAGGGGTTATAATGTATGTCCCTTTTATGTGTGCTTGTCATGAAATGTACTTGATAAGAAGGATGAGAAGCCACAGCAATGAAAGCCAGAACCGGGCAGAAAGAGATCCAGGAGACCAGGGCTATCTGCAGCCCCCCAAGTGTACTGAAGACCCAAGGCCACACATTCCATGCCCAACCCTGAAGAACGAAGAGAAATGCCCCAGATGGAGCCCTGTTGGCCAAAGAGCAAGAGCCCCAGAGGCATCCAGAGGCAACAGGCAGCCAGCCCCGCCAGAGGCCAACCACTCCAGAAGAGGCCCGAACCAATGTGGACCACAATCCCCAAGGGAGCGCGTCAACAACCATGCCAAAACACCCAGCCACAAGCCCCAAAACTAACATGTTCCCACATCCTGGAGCCATTCTTAATCTGAAAAACACACAAACTTTGTTGGGGAGTCTACACAGAATGGTCACCGGAGTCCTCCACTGGTGAGCGTACCTGTGGCTTTCCTCTGAAAGTGAAGAGGTGCATGGAGAAGCCTGCCATCCTAAATGTGAGTGGACAGTGAAAAAGTTTTGTCTCCATTTCATTTTTCAAATGAGTCCTGCAGCTCGGTGGTAGAGAAGGCTGCATGACCATTTCTAATGTTTCCTCTGGACTGAAATGTCTCTTCATTTTTCCTCTACATCTTTCTCCTTCTTTGCGCACTAATGAAATGACCCTTCAGCCAAGCTGCATGTTTATCTTTGGCTGTGAACGCAGCCAGGTGCATAAATTTTGTTGTTGTTTTTGATTACGTCAAAGGCAGGAGGCCATAATTTTACTCAAGCGCCTCTTCACAAAGCCAAGAAACACGTCCTTCTAAAGGCGACATTTTTACCCCTAAAATATCATTGTGTGCAGATTCACACACATTCATCCTCTCAGTGGAAACGGTGTTGTTTTGATACGTTTCAGCTTCCCGTTTACACGGAGACATTTCAGAAATGACATAATTGGCAAAAATACAAGAATTTCATTTGTCAGCCTAAAATGGGAAAATGACCAAATCTAATGGAATACAGTCAAAATGTCAAATATCACTACTTTTCTTCAAAATTAAATGCTAACATTATAGAATGCATGGTTCCATACTGCAACTGCAATGAGATCAAAAGTCAGTGAGCCATTTTTGGCCACGAAGTGTCCAGAGGGAGTATCTGGTACTACATAAAAATAATAATGCAATCAAATCAATTTTGTTGCTAATATTTGACATATCCAAGGCTCTAATCACCACCTATGCCTCATCCCCCTAGCATTTATTATATGGAAAATAATTCAATTTTGTGGTGTTTTTTTAATGAATAATTAATAATTCATGTGATTAAACTGGAATTTAAAGGGCTAAAATGCTGAAAAATGTTTAATGTTTAATATTTTTTAAAAGGTCTAAAGCTAATTAAATGATTTAGGAAAAAAGTTAAAAAGAAAATAGTAACGTGTGAGTATTTGATGCTTTTGTGCGTGTATATTTTTGCCACGAAAGTGTCCAGAGGGAGTATCTGGTCCATCCATCCATTCGCTTCCGCTTTTCCTTTGCAGGGTCGCGGGGGGGCTGGAGCCTATCCCAGCTGACAGGGCGAGGGCGGGGTACACCCTGGACAGGTCGCCAGCCTGTCGCAGGGCGTATCTGGAGTATCTGGTACTACATAAAAAATAGTGATGCAATCAAAACAATTTTATTGCTAAACTTTGACATATCCAAGGCTCTAATTACCACCCATGCCCCATCTGCCTAATGTTTATTTTATGGAAAATAATTCAATTTTTAAACTGGCATTTAAAGGGTTAAAATGCTGAAAATTATTTAATTTTTGGTGTTTTTGAGTAGGTCTGAAGCTGATTAAGCCACGAAGGTGTCCAGAGGGTGCAAAATTTTGAATCTGGCACTACATAAAAAATAGTGATGTAATTAAAAACAATTTTGCAGTCATTCACATAATAAAACTGGCATTTAAAAATTCTGAAAATTATTTAATGTTTGGTATTTTATAGCAATTTTTAGGTGCATGTACATTTTACATTTTTGCCACAAAGATGTCCAGAGGCTGCAAAATGCACCACGAGAGTATGAATGACATGTAAGCCTAAACGACATCAGGTTTCAAAAATTTAATGAAAAAGATTTCCTGCAAAAAAAAAAAAAATCATGCTACTAGCTGCAACACAACCAAAATGATCACCAAATGAAAAAAAAATGTACAAAAATTCCAGAGGAGGGTAGAAGTGTTAAAGCTAAACACATACATATGTAAAATCCATTGTAAAAGTATATATATTGCTGATGTTTTATGATCATAACTGATTAAATAAAAGCTAAACTGAAGTCATGATTGATATAAAAAGAATACTCAAACTGTGTTAATGTCTGATACTGGATGTTCAGACCTACATTTTTTCACTGAGGTTACAACTTAGTTTTTTGATATAGCCGGTGAATTTCTTGAACTACCCATCATTTGTTTATATTATAGGAGAAGCCAGAATTTCAACCACTATAATTTCTTGCTTTGTTTTTTTAAGTGCTCCAGGCTTTGTGATGGTCTTTCAATGTTATTGCTTTTTTCAATGTCAGTGCTTTTTCAATCATTTTCAGTCCAGTTTTTGTACATGAAGAGGAATGTTTTTTGTTTTTTTGCTAAGTCACTTAACAATGAACTATCAATCATTTAAAGGTACCTAACAACAGGATTTATGGAGTGATGAATCCAAATTTGAGATTTATGTTCAAATTGGCATGAATCTGTATTGATGAGATCAGGAGACAGGTACAACAGCGAGTGTCTACAGCCGTCTGTAAAATTCTATGTCAACAGCTTCCTTTTTCAGCATGACAATGATCCCAAACACAATGCCAACACAATAAAAGCATTCCTGGATTCCTGGATGATTACTTATAGAAATTACAGAAAGCTGCCTCAGCGTTCAGGCATTTTTGAAGCATAAAAGTAATCATAACTTTGACTTTCAAGCTCTGTTTTAACCTTGTGAACTGTATTTCCATTTATGTTTGCATGTTTCAATGGCTGCACCTATTTCTTCTAAAATATAAAGAAATTAGTCACAGCTCAAGATTTTAATTTTGATGTAAGCCACCAGCTTTGTTCAGTGACGGTCATTCACAGTGGCTATAAATGGATTCTTTTACTCGTGTTTCAAACCATCTCTCTTCCTGGTCCACTGTTCAGATTTTGGAACACTGGAACATCATAAAGGTGATGGCTTACGACACCAGCTGTCAGCCACCTACAATGCTGTCTTGAAAACCCTTCCCAGTTGCCTCAACCACCACTCACACTTTACTTCACCTGACTTCAATAGGTTACATGATCGGATGTGGCAAATGGGGCGTTTCCATACAAAACTACTTGACACGGGCCGCATCGAATTGCAACGATTCGCTACGGTTGTGTTGTGTTTCCATTACAATTGAGGACCACCACAGTGTGGGTGGAGTCGATATAGGCAAGGGGGTAGTAGCCTCATGACATAACGTGCATGCGACTAGAACACAAAACAATAATGGACGAGATAGAGGGAATGGTGTATGCGAGACGCAACACCCGTGAAAAGTACAGGAGAGTCCTTGAGTCCATACAGCAGTATCACACCGAAGATAAAATGATACAAACAAGACGCAAGATGGTAAGCTAACGGTAGCTAACATCAGTTTACTCTCGTCATCATGCAGTAGCCCTCCAAGACAAGCATGATTGTAATCATTGCGAAGGCAGTAAAATCTGCATTCTGTGAGTGTGTGAGTGTGCATTTCAGATGGCTCTCTTGTTGCAAAATAGCTGCCGTAAATCGTCAATCTGGACATTCAGGCGAACCTCCCAGTGGTGGGACGTTATTGTTCCTGCGTTCACGAGCACACAGTGGGTACAGAACTTCAGGATGTCCCAAGAAGCGTTTCACTCCCTCTGCAACAAATTGCGTCCAGCCATAGAGCGACGAGACACTACTTTTCGTGAGTGTGTGCCCGTACAGAAGAGAGTGGCAATTGCACTATGGAAGCTTGCTACCGGCTCCGAGTACAAAAGCACTGGACATCTTATTGGAGTCAGCAATACAATGTGTGCAAGTGTGTGCATTATTTCTGTGCTGCAGCAGAGACATTGCTGGTACCAGAACAAATTCGCTATCCCGATGAAGGGCGGTTCAGAGAAATGGCTGATTACATTCAGAATAGATGGGGGTTCCTACACTGTGTGGGTGCTAGTGATGGCTCCCACATACCCATCATTGCCCCACAATGGCACACTGACTATTTCAATCATAAGGGCTGGCACTCAATAATCCTCCAAGATGTAGTTGATAGAAAGGGGCTGTTCTAGAATGTATTTGCTGGACTGCCCGGGAGTTTGCATGATGCTCGTGTGCTGAGACTATCCACACTGTGGGAGTTGGCCACCTTGGGAAATCTTTTTCCAGCTAATGTTAGCAGTGCGATGCCCGCTGGCTATTACAGTACAACCTTGGAGACTCTGCCTATCCCTTGCAACAGTGGCTTTTGATACCATTTCAGGACACCGGACACCTGACAGCAGAGCAGCACATTTTCAACTAACATGTCAGTCGCACACGGGTGGTTGTTGAGAATGCTTCTGGCAGGCTTAAGGGTAGGTGGCGTTGCGTTCTAAAAAGGAATGACTGTGATATCCAGCTTGTGAAATCTATGGTGTTGACATGCTGCACTTTGCATAATTTGTGTGAAACTTATGGAGAGACATATGAGATTGCGTGGGATGTACCCACAACTGCTGCACCGCAGCCAGTGGTGGCAATGGAACATGGTGTGGAGGAGGGTGGGGGGAAGAGATGTACAGATGTACGCTGATGCAGTATGTCCTAAACAGCAGTTAAATGTTATGTCCTTGCCATCGCCTGTCCTCAAATGCGGTTTTTTCTTTTATCACAATGACATACAACAATAAAGGTTTGATTTCAAAACACATGGTTATCTGGCTCTGTTAATGTGCACAGCTCAAAATGAATCACACACTGGGTTATGGGTCCTACGAAATGTGAAATAATTAAAACAGAATTGTAAACCATACCTCATTAGAACAAGTAATAGAAAGTGACTGATTAACTTCTCAGTCTCAGGGTATCTCACGTTGGCTTACCTTAACTTACCCTTTTCTTTTACGTCTAATGTATTACTAGTTTATGTGGTTGCTCTAGATAGTTGATAGATACTTTATTGATCCTGCAAGGGAACTTATTGTATAACAGCAGCACGAAAAATACAATCTACAGCAATCAAACATCAAAGTTAGAGTGCCAACAATGAGTACTAAACTATACATATATAATTTCCTGGAGTTTACCTTTTAAAGTTTGGCAATCTCTCATTTCATGTCTTTGGGTCAAGTATAAAACTCCAGCACTGTGCCTGGGGGAAAGGAAGAAAGCCATACCACAATTTCTCACTGGAGAGAGCCTGCACCACAACTACCATGTGTCTTCAACATAAGATTATACCCCGAAATGCTCGTTTCGGCACTGACTGGACGCTTTGGGAATAATAACCGGTGTGTCCTCATATTAATAAAAATTACCAAAGAGTAAGAAATTAATGTTTAGTTTCAGCTGTTGACTCTACTTATGGAAAATCGTGGACAAATATGTCAAATACGTAAAGATTTTTACAGACTGTACAAACAATACTATCTACAGAGTGCAAAATATTGAAGTATAAAAAAGTGCTTTGTTTATCAGCTGTAAAGGTTATATACATATTTACATATGGTTTTGTGTGCTGCTGAGATCACACACGTCGGTCTCTCATCGCCTTCACCAGGTTTCCCATCAAACCCAGGATTGCGTGGTTGAAGGCAGCAGTTTGCATCATCTCCTCTCTCCTCAGCAAAGTCTTCACCCTGCACATGGTTTCTGTTGTCCTGTGCCTGCATAGCGGCAATAACCGATGTGACGCCCATGTCCATGTGGGCCCTTTTTCTCTTGCCTTGACAAAAGACAGTGATGGGAGTTGATTAGTTAAACATAGGTTAATCATCTCGGAAGATATGCATAGCTCGGACACAGTACTTCCTACGTTGTGGGTGCATAACATGTTTTTGTTCCTTACCTGTATAGGAGCCTGTATAGGAGCCTGTTCCTTACCTGTATAGGAGGACGCGAAGGCGAGTGGGGCTTAGCCGTTGTAGAGGCTGCTGGCTGTACTACGCCGGAGACGGGAGAGACAGGGGAGCCTGGAGGCTCAAGAGAGGCAGTTGAAAACGCCTAACCAGTGGACAGGGAATCTTGAACAGAAAAAAGAACAAACATTAAACACAAGCATTCACGTAAAAGTGATGAAGTTACATAACTATACAAAGTGTTTCACATTTTTACCATTCACGCTTTGTTTCACATTCAGGCACAAATATCAGTAGCAACTAGCATTGATCCGTGCTATGGCTAACCAGGACGGAGGTTGCAACATTAACTCCAAACATGGCTTCATGCACTTATGGTGGATGTTAACAAATAGCCCTGTCCATTCCCATTCATTACGTCCTTTACGAGACTGGAAAAATTTGAAATCACAAGACACTCACCGTTCTCTGTGGCTTCCAGCAGCAAACTAGCCGAGTCCAGCACGCTCTCTCTGCTGTTGCTGGCCGGTCGGTGCCCATAGATGGCATCCATCTGGTGAAACCACTCCCAGTCTTTTCTGTTGGCACCACATTGTGGTCCTTGACCGCCTGGTAATCGTTTTTTAACTTTTCAGATTTGCACACGTGTGTGTGTCTATATATACACATATATATATATATATATATATATATATATATATAAACCGACACCAGCAGTGGCACGAGTAGCAGCACCTCAGTGCTGGAAAAGTAGTAACAGAGGTTGATTATCTCGTTAATAATTTTACACCCTCACTCCTTGTGACTCTCAATTCTGTAGTTCTTCTAAAAAAGAAAGCCTCAGATTAGAAGTGCTTGACTCTGAGATAACTTGTTGCTCTATAAAAAGCCCTCCATAAACCTAGGACATCTTACTATTCTTAACTGCTTGAACAAAGAGTCAGAGCTCTGTTGAATTGAGTATTCCTTTAATCTTAACTACAGTAGACATTACACAAATTGGATTTTCGCTCTAGGCTGCAGGTCCCGATTTTTCCTAACAATTCCAATAAAAATCATCACCTAAATCAGATCAGACAAGTCGGATTTTCGCCTACCTCGGATGAAAAATCTGGTAATGCATTTTCAATTATATGTGAATGCATAAGTCGAATGAGTTCAGCGCCACCAAGCCCAATTCCAACATCTACTATCTACACAAACCCCATGTATTGGCTCGTTCATACACTACATACACTAACAACATCTGGAGATTGCTTGACTGTCTATACAGTCACGTGATGTCTGGATTGACTGCACTGCGTGAATCAGTCAATTTCACCAGAGACAAGCAGAAGTCAAGAGTAAGCTACAAACTCACACTCACGAATAAAGCTATGAAATTATAACATTTGCGGAAGCAAATCCATGGATGCAGCAGAAAGCCTTTGCCATAAATTCTGACCTTAGATCAGAAAAAAAATTGAAGAATTGTGAAGAATTGGATTTTTTCTGACTTACACATAAGATTAATTTTTTACAAGTTGGATGAAGTTCCGTGGGCCATTTGAATTCAACTTAGGGACTTTTTACTGTAGTAATAACTTCATGAATTCCTTCACAAATACAATTTTACCCATTACAGAAAAAAATAAAAAAAATATTTGCAACCATCTAACATTTCATTATGAAGCGCTACTTTCAATACTACTGGTATTTATTTAGACGCCCTCTCTCCAATTGATGTTTCTGACTTCAAAAATTACTTCTTCAAAACCATAAACATATCTATTAGACCTATTCCTACCAGACTGCTCAAAGAAGTCCTAGCATTAATTAATTCTTCAATCTTATTCATTTACCTCTTTTCACTCTTTATACATCACTTTGCATTTAATCACAAGTTATTATTAATGTCTGTGGGAACGGGTGGACTAGTTCTTATACAGCGCTTTTCTACTCTGTCTGAGGACTCAAAGCGCTTATACAACATGTTTGCATTCACCCATTCATACAACCACTTCCATGTGTAAGTAAGCTAAGTGCTTATAGTCTAACATTCACACGCATTCATACTCCGACGCTTGCGTCGGAGAGCAACTTGGGGTTCAGTATCTTGCCCAAGGATACTTTGGAATGCAGCCCGGAATTGAACCCCTGACCTTCTGATCAGGAGGTGACCTGCTCTACCTCCTGAGCTACAGCCACTCGTAAAGAAGAAAATATCTAATTTTTAGTTTGAACTAGATGAAGGAAAATAAATGAAGCTTATAAGACCAATCAATGTTTACTTTTAGATAAGCACACCGATAGCTTATTTCAAGAGTGGAAACAGGACCATTCACAGTACACATTGAATCTGGAAATCAGGTATACTCAAACTCAGTTGCCTTAGCTTGCTATTGTACCACACTGTTTATGCCTGTGTAGGTTGTCAGTCATCAATTCAATTCAATTTAATTCAATTTCAATTCAGTTTTATTTATATAGCGCCAAATCACAACAAAACAAAAGCCTCAAGGTGCTTTATATTGTAAGGTTAAGACCCAACAATAATTACAAAGAAAACTCCATCCATCCATCCATCCATCCATCCATCATCTACCACTTATCCGGGGCCGGGTCGCGGGGACAGGAGCCTAAGCAGAGAAGCCCAGACTTCCCTCTCTCCAGCCACCTCCACCATCTCATCAGGAGGGACCCCAAGGCGTTCCCAGGCCAGCCGAGAGATATAATCTCTCCAGCATGTCCTGGGTCTACCCCGGACACGCAGGTGAATTATATGACATGTTGGTGTTAAGGCTAGTTGTGAAAAGGTGTTTTTGCCACATGCGCATTTTAAAGACATTTAAAAATGACACTTGCCATAGTCATTGTGTTTCTGTGAAACCCTAAAAGGTTATCTAAAAATCATGAATGGCTACACAAAAATTAGGAACATTTTTAGTGTAAATGTTGTATAGCAAGTTGCACATTTCACTTCAAAAATTGGAATGCTCACAAATGTCTTTATCTATCTAGTCACAATGGACACTACAGCTGCTACGACCTTCAATTCACTGCTGCAGACTACGAGAATATCATCCTCAAAGAAACTCTGTTCGGGGACACCACCTCTCATTCAACATTCTCTACGAGAGGCCTAGAGAAACTAATGGAACAAGAAACATGGCTCTTCCTGCACGCAGTAACTCTCAGTGTCTGCCTTAGAGTCCAAAGAATTCCCCGTGGCCTGAGGATTACTAAGGGCCCTTTCATAGGTAAAAACAATGTCAATTTCTTTGACTGATGGTGCAAAATCCTTAATAAGTGTTCTTTTGACCTGATGGCACTCACCTTGCAATACATTTCAGCCAATCTAGGGCTTGTCTGTGATGAATTCACGGCACTGAAACTACATCTAGAAAGTGAAATCCCAGATAAAAGCAAATTACAATCACTGCTGGAGGAATGTGAACAATGCAAGACATGTCTCACTACGGAGATCACTGCTACCAAGATGCATCTGCAGTTCTAATGAGAATTTTCAACTGCAATCAGATATTTAAGAACAATGTTTTAAGGCAAGACAATACGAACATACATTTATTATGAAAGCATGCGAACGTTTCTCAGACATTTCACAACTAGATTGTTTGCATAATATTAAACCCAAAAAGGTGACTAACAATATTAATTGTATTATACCATATTCTCCTTTTTCCAGTGAGTTAAAACACATCAGTAATCATTGGCATATCATCAGTTCAGATCCCTCTCTTAAATCTTTACAGGCACCATCTAGGTTTGTCTATATGAGACCTCCAGATCTGAAAACTACTTAGTTAAATCCTGCCTCCTGATCCAAAAAACTAATCACTTCCTCAATGATTAGTCATTTGCTAAAATCAAAAAACTTCATTTTATTTCTCATTAATGTACACTCAGCACCGCATCTTGACTGAAAAAAACAAATGTAGAAATTTTTGCAAATTTATTAAAAAAGAAAAATATAAATATCACATGGCCAAGTATTCAGAGCCTTTGCTCAGTATTGAGTAGAAGCACCTTTGGAGCTCGTACAGCCATGAATCTTCTTGGGAATGATGCAACAATTTTTCCACAGCTGTATTTAGGGATCCTCTGTCATTCTTCCTCTCAGATCCTCTCCAGTTCCATCAGGTTGGATGGTGAACGTTGGTGGACAGCCATTTTCAGGTCTCTCCAGAGATGCTCAGTTGGATTTAGGTCAGGTCTCTGGCTGGGCCATACAAGAATGGTCACAGAGTTGTTCTGAAGCCACTCCTTTGTCATTTTACCTGTGTGCTTAGGGTCATTGTCTTGTTGGAAGGTGAACCTTCAGCCCAGTCTGAGGTCCTGAGCACTCTGGAAGAGGTTTTCTTCCAGGATATCTCTGTACTTGGCTGCATTCATCTTCCCTTCAATTGCAACCTGTCCCTGCAGCTGAAAAACACCCCCATAGCAGAATGCTGCCACCACCATGTTTCACTGTTGGGATTGTATTGGGCAGGTGATGAGCAGTGCCTGGTTTTCTCCACACATACCGCTTAGAATTAACGCCAAAAGGTTCAATCTTTGTCTCTCAGACCAGAGAATCTTATTTCTCATAGTCTGGGAGTCCTTCATGTGTTTTTTGGTAAACTCTATGGGGGCTTTCATATGTCTGCACTGAGGAGAGGCTTCCTTCGAGCCACTCTGCCATAAAGCTCCGACTGGTGGAGCTGCAGTGATAGTTGACTTTGTGGAACTTTCTCCCATCTCCCTGCTGCATCTCTGGAGCTCAGCCACAGAGATCTTTGGCTTCTTCTTTACCCCTCTCACAAAAGCTCTTCTCCTATCATTGCTCAGTTTGGCTGTATGGTCAGGTCTAGGAAGAGTTCTGGTTGTTCCAAACTTCTTCCATTGAAGGATTATGGAGGCCACTGAGCTCTGAGG
>VUQJ01042582.1:0-13708 GCA_015108635.1 Andinoacara biseriatus
TGAGCCCACAGTGTGAAGCATTCAGTGTTAAGCTTATATGGGTGGTGGCAGTATATGTGGAAACCCCATCCATCCATTCGCTTCCGCTTTTTCCTTGAAGGGTCGCGGGGGGGGCTGGAGCCTATCCCAGCTGACATAGGGCGAGGGCGGGGTACACCCTGGACAGGTCGCCAGCCTGTCGCAGGGCCAACACAGAAACACAGACAACATTCACACCTATGGGCAATTTAGATTAGCCAATTAACCTAACCCCAGTAAGTGCATGTCTTTGGACTGTGGGAGGAAACCGGAGTACCCGGAGGAAACTCACGCAGACACGGGGAGAACATGCAAACTCCACACAGTGAGAGAGAGGCCGGGCCAAGGTGGAATCAAACCCAGGCCTTCCAGATGGTATTCAAACTATGAGGCAGCAGTGCTAACCACCGCGCCACCGTGCTGCCCTGCATTTAGACCATTTATTGTATATGTGACAGATGCTGCAATTGTGATGTCATTACATTGGGCTTTTTGATGTTTTGAATTCTCAAGATTAGTGTTTGGCTCTCACCATTTTGTTTGTTTTTTTTTGTTGTGTTTTGAGCCAAATGTGACCATGTTTGAATGACAGGGTGAAGTGCTAAGTTATCAGCTAACATTAACAAGCTTGGATTACAAGCTCTTGCAAAGCAGATGCACAAATCTTCAAATTAGTGCCAAGTTACAAACTAAGAGACTTGACACTAAAAGGGAAACACAAACATTTTGAACAACTGCACCACACAGCAATCTATATTATTTATCAGATAGTTCCATTAAAATGGAAAAGCACTAATAGCAGGAAAACAGTAGAGAGGTCAAGTTCAGTGACTGGTATTAACTTTGGTAGCATGAAGCCATCAGCTGCAGCTCCCTGTGTTGGTAAAACAGTTAAAGCAGCCACACTCTTAAAGTTAAGGTTTACAAATATCCAAATGATACTTTTTTAAGTACCACCCTGTATTTGTTAAGAAGGAGAAATTTCCATACAGACTTAAACTGTCTGTGTATCGGGAATGTACATTATGGAATGTTACTGCTTTCATTAAGAATTATAGTTTTTGACTCCAATTTATTTTTCCTTTCATTATTGATCAGGATGCTTATAATGTGATAGAAATAACAGCAAATTTAGCATATAATTCTATCAACAGTAAAACATCACATCCAACCTGTTTAGTGATACTTCTGTGTTGAGCTTCAGATGGTTTAAAGTAAACCTGCACACTTTTTAAATGAAGTTGAGGTTCTCACTTTAGATACTCATTATGAATAATTTAATGATGATCTCTTGTCTGAATAAACAACCTGCTCTTAGTAGATAAGCCCTCGAAACAGTTTTTCTCACATTCCATGTGGTCTGAATACAGTCATATTGATGCATTGAGTAGCAGTGCTGTGGTCATTACTTACTTGATTTTTTTTTATAATGTACATGTACAATTTTAACATAAATGTTGTCATGTGATACATTGTACCATCGTTAGCTTAAAGTTAATTTGCATCCTACTTGTAACTTTTCTTAACTTTCTTCATTTACTTTCTACTAAATAAAGAAAGTAATTTGTTAGACTACTCATTATATTACTTCTGTGTTACTCTGTGTTTCGTGCGTTGACTTTATATCTCCACGCCTCAAAAGCTGTAGACCACTCCACCATTGTCCTCTTCCCTGCCCTCTAATTGCAATGAGCTTCTTCAAAGAAAAAAAAACATGTTTGTTTGACGTTTTTTCTTTTTATCAACCCAGCGTGCAAATAATTTAAGAACCTTTGTAACACACCTTTGCAATCTAATTACTGAATTTAGTAAAGTAATACGTCAAATTACTGTGTTACTAAAAACTGTAATGTAATTACAGTAATATGTTACTTTGGAATGCATTACACTCAACACTGTTAAGAAGTACTGATGTAGGATGTTTTTCCCCACAGTGTGCCTGCCAATAAACACAGCCAAAAAAAACCAACATTTTAAAAGCTGTGACTTAATTGCAGTTATTATTTTGAAAGTTTGACTGCAAAAATTATTATTATTATTTTTTTTTTTGCCACAAAAATGTTTGCCAATTTGTCCAGGGGTAAGATCAGAGTGCCACTATCCTATGACACTATAGACAAGATGATTGGATGGCTAAACAAGTCCATGAGTATCTTATACCATAAATCATACCTTATTTCCTATATTTTCTAGTCTCAGATGTTCAGTGCCAAATGACTGTCTATCATAGCTCTTTCTTTAAAAAAGAAAGTCTGAATAAAGCCATAAGCAGAATAAAGAGTTAAGGACATAAAGAGCTATCACACCCATGATCCACATTCAGTTACTTAAAGGGCTCAAACCTTCACAAAGCAAAATTAAGTTATTTGTGTCTTCAACCAACAAAATCTGATGGTCAGAGGAGATGGGTTCAGTGTTGTTATTGACATGTAAACTCACCATTATAGTAAATAAATCTTCAAATATGTCAGACTGCCAAGCTCACTTTTCTCTTTAAAAGATGACAGCAGCGTAAGACATGAACTCTGTCTCACACAGAAACACAAAGATGCTCAGGGCACCAGACTTCACAGTTCTTGCAGTCGCGAGGATTTTATAGTTTACTGTTCTATAGGCCAAAAGACCAAAGACTGACAGGAGATGACATGACAGCACTTCAACGGCACACTTTTCTCCGAGGAGGTACAGCAGTCGTCTGCTCAGTTTCTCAAGAAACGACCGACACGGCAAAATAGACCTGCAGGCACAATATTGACTAGGGAGGTGCAGATTAAAGAACACTTTAGAAACATTTTGGAAGAAGTTATTAAGAAATCCTAAAGTTTTATTGCTCTGATATGACATGAAATAAAGCAGAGATAGTGTCTAAGTCAAATTGGTTTCTATAATTAAAACACAGCCAGTGTGATCCTGGATACGCTGAATTAAACAAGCAGTGCTAAATCCTGCCAGATCTCTCAGATTAGGACTCATTTCTAGGGATTTGTGTGCCGGTATGCCTGGAGATAAGATTGACTTCAATAAGCAGACGCTGTGAGTGTTTGACATGATGATAATTTTAAACGTAGCACATCGGCACTGCACACATACAGTAACACTCTAAGAATGAATGATTTTTTAATTTACTCCTCTGAGACTCTGACAGCTGGTCATCAAAATAACATCACATTAGCACTCCCATCTACCCACACAGAGGTGCCACCTCCGTGAATACGGATTGTCATATTCTTCCATTACATAAAGCATGACATTGAATTAAATCTGTTAATAGGAACTGTGTTTTGTGCCTACAACCAAGAAAACTGCAAAATTTTTTTAACTTATTTTGTTTTAACCCAAAAAACAAAACACAGTGTAAGACAATGTGACACAATATTTGTCTTTGACAAGTGTTCTTTTATAACTTTTTATTGTAAAACAATAGAAAATGTTCATTATTCCTGTTAAACTTTGCTTATGTTGAATTTAGAAAGATTTAATGCCTCCAAAATAGCAAAATGTCACTTTTCTTTTTAACTATTTTTGGATACAAACAGCAAACATAAATTCAAAAGACAGAGATTTATTTTTGAAACTTCTGAAACAAATTTTTAAAATTAAAAAACAGTTTTTTCTTGATTTGTATGAAGGGTTAGGGTTCATATTTTTTCTTTTAACTGAACATTCTTACCATTTTAATTGGCAATTTTTGAAAAGAAAACAGCTTGAAAAAAGGTTAAACACTAAATTAAACCTCTATGAAATGGGCGATTATCTGGGAAAATGATAAATTTGTAAAATCATTGTCGAAAACACAAAAGCAAAATTTTGAGATCAAAAATATATATTTTTGGTGTGTTTACATTTACAGAATTAGAAAAAACATAGTTTAAACCCACAGACAAGACAAAAGTGGGAATTTGTTAGCTAGAGTAATCTTTGTCAAATCCAAAGCGTCAGATTTTATCACCTAACCAAACCAGAAATAAAAATGAAATGAAAACACAACCTTAGTTTAAGAACTCTGACTAACACCACCCACAACTCACTGAGTTGTGGGTGGTGTTAGTCACTCCACATGCTGATTTCTTTCCCCATTAAACCTAAAAAGTTTCACTTCATGTACATTGACAGGAATTGATACATATGAGGCTGTTGAGGGGGCAGAGTTGCCCGACCCAACAAACGTTGCATCTCAGATGCCTCACATCATCCTGACACAATTGTTTCTGAGTTTTCCAGTTTCCTTTGTGCAATAAGAGCACAAAGTGGTCAGTTGAGCTTTTTTCTTTTCTGCCATTCAACTTTGTACAATAAATCAAAGTTGTGAAACCATCCTTTACCAACTTCTGTGATTCAGGATAATCTGTGACTCATCTTGTAGAGGGCTGCTTTCTGTATTCTAAAAGAAAAAAAAAGACCATTCAGTAAAAAAATTGCTATTAACAGAAAATGCCTACTTTATTTACATGTGTGAACTATGGAAAGTTACACTGACTTTTCAATTTTTTATTTGCATAATAGATATTTAATGTGGGTAAGAGCACAGATGCTGCATATAAGGAGAGCTGGCTTTTTGTGCTATAAAGCTGGTTCTGCTATTCCCTGGCTGTACATGTTACACGTAATTACAATGAATGTCTCTGATATCACTATCTCTATATTGCATGTACACATGAGAATGAAAGAGATGTGTGTTGTCACATTGTGTGCATATTAAGTAATTTCAAGGAAGATGGAATCAGAGGCAGTGTTTTGGGACACAGATGTGAAGGGGGGTGGGAAAAAAAACAAAAAAAACATCAGTCAGTGGGTTTTTTAGATGCGGTTTCTGCTCATTGAATGAACTCACAGAGGTTCATGTGAACGGTAAACCTCCCTCCCTTCTTTCTCGTGAGAATGTCCCCGGGGACCTCAATGTTTCCAAAGTCTCTGCTCTCATGTGATTGATGGTTCTGCTGATGGTGTACTGTCAGTTTCCATCGGCAGCAAAGCTCTGCCGGGTAACTCATCCTGAATTTCAAACAGCTTGCGACCTTCCCCAGATTTCTCCTCAGCCATGTAAGACACACATGCAAGGTGACAGGAATCTGGTGTATGTGTCTGGTTATGTTGGTGTGTACCAGAGCACCGGTTTTCTGCAAATCTCATCTTCCTAGTGTCAGACAGAGATCAATGTCTAGCAATAAGTCTTTATTATGTAAAATGTGACAGATTTTTCTCAGCACCACTTTCTGCTCAGTACCTTTTCCCCCAGCAAAATGAACATTCCACTGTGTATATCTGCTGGCTACAGTTTATTTCTTTAAAGGGCTGGATACCATTGCTCTGGAGGTCTAAGACCCCTGGGAGAGATGCAACTTCAACAACATCGCTTCTCTTGTTGTTAGTGATGTTTGAATGGCTGTATTTCCTGCCCCTCGGGACCTTACTCTACTGAATATAGATGCTGAGCTAAGGGCTTTGTTGATTTTAAAAGAAAGATTGATCCAATACACTACTGATAATCAACTGTCCCGGCAGCTCATGTGAAGGGTACCCTTGCGGTGCTTTTTTCTCTTATACACATACACTTTCTCTAGCTGGTGAAAAAAGCTACAGAAGTTTCTGATAACTTTTACCCAGGAAGTTCTGTTTAGATGCCCTACTTCTTCTGAGGTCTAAGTCATCATAGGTTGCAACCAGTGATGGCATAGTTACCTTGAAAAAGTAATCTGATTACAGATTACTGATAACACCTTTAAAAAGTAACTTAGGTACTTTGCTGATTACTTAATTTTAGAAGTAAAATTAAGTAGATTTGTTAGATTACAACTTACTTTATTAGTTACATTGAGCAGCTGATGGAGTTGTGCCAAAATGACTGCCTATATTTAAACTGTTGTAAACAACTTGTTGACCTATAATCTGTGAAACGTGTCAAACATGATTCTCATCAATGATATCAGGTCATTTTGAGCAAGAAACAGCATTTCTGTCACAAGGTAGACGCTGCAATCAGTTTTTAGCAAAGTGACTTATATACATTTGTTTTTTATCAAGGTAAATACTGTCATTGACATTTTAGACAGATATCTGGCTAAGAAAGCTGCAGAAATTGAAACAAATATAACATCACAGTTCTATAAAGATATTTTAAGTGGCCAAAAAGCACTGGATTGATTAAAATGTGGGTACAATAACACAGACTCCTAAAGATTGTTGAAAAACAGGTAATTTCTTCATTTTTTTATATGAGCTCCTTCATAAATCATGTTGACTGCACTCTATTTACCAATATAAGTAAAAACATTACACATAAAAGCACACAGAAATATCGAGATCATTTTATGGCAGATGAGCACTTTTTGGCACAACACTGGCAACACCCCCACCACACCCCGCGCCTTAAATTTACAACCACGAAAATTCCTCTACTACACTGGTTCTGCACTGAAATCCAGCTTTTGTTGTTTGGGTGGAGGGGGGCTTCATGCTTTAGCCGCAGTTCTCTGCTTTGCACCACCTGGTGAGACTCATCCTGTAACTTTGACTGCACCGTGCTGTGACTCCAAATGTTTCTTCAAATTTAATGTAGTGTTTTTGAAGCTAGATAGCACTTTGTCACCAGCACAGAGTGCACACTGAACCTTGATATTGTCATCTTTAGCTGGCACAAACTCAAAATAATGTATTTCCAGCTAGAAAACGCACATCTCTCTCCTCCCTTCATTGTTTAATTTTGAGTCGCTGTGTGATATTTTTGTCCTCATCCTGAAAACAGGACTTAATTGCCACATTGGTCAGACGTCACTCCCCGAGACGCAAGAAGAAAGCAAAAATATATCTTTGTACTAAGGAAAATGACAAAAATAGTAATGCACATTCACTTGGATAAAGTACTTTAATCTGATTACTGGATTGCAAATCTTAACTCGTTAGATTACTCGTTACCAAAAAAAGTAGTCAGATTAGAATAACATTACTCACATCACTGGTTGCAATCATAACAATATATTTTGGAGAAATGTGTAACTGAGTTTTTGGAAGAAAAAAGTGAATAGATTTTCAATGTTTATCATTTAGAATATTTATTTATTTTGTTCTGACTTGCCAAGACTTGATAACTTTTTAATAAAGACAAAAATTTTGATTTGGGGTTGTCACTGATGACAACTTACAACTCAGAGTGTGTGGGAAGGTGGAGTGATATGGAAAGTCAACGCAATATTAATTGATATTTATTAGAATTGTCAAAGGAACCTTGGTCATTCTAACAACTCTAGGATGAGTACCTAAAGGGTTCTTTTTTACTTCAATGTGGGTTGGCTGTAGCTCAGGAGATTGAGCAGGTAACCAACTGCATGCCAAAGAAACCTTGAGCAAAGTGTGATTCTGTGTGTGGGAATGTTAGACAGTAAGCACTAAGGTGTAGAAAAATTAGTGCTTTTATGAATAGGAAAATGAGGCATGTTGTGTAAAGTGCTCTAGTAGAAAAGTGCTATATAAGAACAAATCCATTTACAATTCAAAACATCAAAAAATGCTGAAAAAACTGCTTGCAAGCAAAGAATTAAAACAAACTCAAATGTTTACACTGGAATCCTATCAAGTGCCGGAGCTCTCTCCATTGAATGAATGCCTGTCCAAGGTTCACACTCTTAACATCTACCAGTTGTAATTGTCACGGTTTGTGACATTGCAGGACACAATGGAAAAAGTTCAAAGACTTTAATGAACCCATGGCTCAACAGGTACGTATTTGCAGCAGTTCAGAAAAGTACTGAGATTAATTTTCAAGCAAAAGCTTTCAATTCTCTGTTTCTTCACAGGATTGGATCCAGTTGTCAGGTCGTCAGGCAGGAAGTGTTTGCTGTTTTCATATGTTCCTCGTTCAGACAAGTTGAGGTTTGGCAACGGAAGCACACCAGGGCAGAATCTGTAACAAAGGAGAACAAGTTACTCCGTGCCTCTTCAATGGTACGCCAAATTCAGGACTGGAAGCTAATAAGTGGACTAGATCTGAGTCCAGATCCAATAACACTGCATATTTAACAACATACAATGCAACGTGAACTGCACCAGCACAGCGAACTTCATACCTTTAAGTAACTTTAGTGCATCAAAACTGTGACAAAACCGCAGTAAGAAGGAGTCAGTATGTTATCAGTCTGCTGTCAGTTTGTAATTAAATGGGGGCAAACTAACAATAAATATATCCTGTTATGTTATGATATGGTGATTAGCTGTGATAAATCAGTAAAAATTATGAATCTGTTGCCCTCTACACACACAGAAATTCACATTAACTGCATTTAGAGTCCAGCCATAAACTCATAGGTCAGAAACAGAAATTCTGTCCAAATGTTGGCATACAGTACAATTTAATTTAATGGAAATTTAATGGGGAAATGGCATAGGCACTCAGCAACCTTGCTTTTATACAGGAATGTATCCACAATACAATCAGTTCACTTGAATTCCTTATTGCATAAAGGTGTGTTAAAGATGACTTGTGCTTATTGGCTAAGACTGACTCAGATTGACTGAAACATGTTGGCAATTTGTCTGCATTTCTAAATTAGAATCCAGGTATTTGCAGACCTCCACCAATCTGAGAGTGACTGCAATCAGGCTGATTGTATGGAGACAGGTTGCCTCCCATCATACAACATTTGTAATCACCTTGCCCAGTTGGCAGTGTTGTACGCTCTAAAGTAAAGTAAATTTCTTGAAAATTTGGACCTTAGGTAAATCTATAAATGCCATTACTAAAGTTGTTTCTACACTCTTAAAATAGATGTGTTAATATTAACACAAGTGGTATCAATTTATAACACTTTAATGTGTCAATATAAGGACCACACAACCTGTGTAACATTTTACACAGTCATTGTGTTGATAATTTAACACAAGTATATAATACACTTACCTTCGTTTTCCTTCTTTGTTGAAATTGCAGTGACAGTTACCACGCGTCCATTTTCAAAAGGAATTAAAAAAGAAAAGTAGGCGGGAAAGTAGGAGTTAAAGAAGCAATGTGATTGTCAGTGGTTTAACACATGATATGTGTGTCCCAGCATTTTGACCAGTCAACACATACTGTGTAGAAAACAACACAATATGTGTCTACTTGGGAATAACACAAAACTTGTGTCAAAAAACAACACATCTGTTCTAAGAGTGTAAGGTTATTATCATTTACAAAAATGAACAAAATAAGGAAAACTGAAATTGAAAATGCATTTTTGTTAACTGGTATATATAAAAATAATAATTAAAAGGGAAAAGATAACTAACTGAAACTGTTTTGTATGTTTACAAATTACCTGTAACATACTGAAATAATAGATAAAATGCCCTTCTTTTTTGTGTTTGTTTGTCAGTTTTATTTAAAAGCCTTGTGGATTGATAAGAAATCATTTTTTCCACTCTAGCAATTTTAGCTGGGGGCGCCACTGTGTGTGTGTGTGTGTATGTGTGTGTCACTGCGCCAGTCCACAAAATAATGGCAACAGCAAAAGTTGGGAGAAAGTGGCAGAGTCCCATATGGGATTACAATAGCAGGACAGAGAGAAGCAAGTGTCTTTTTGTGGATGATGGCAAAATGTGGAGGACACTTCTCAAGGGGACAAACCACTTTAATTTCAAAGTCTACCTGAGAAGCGCGCAAAAGGCGCCTCTGAACCCCTCTGAACCCTGCACAGTAGGACGTAACCTGATGTGCGCCTCCTGAGAAATGTAATTATATATCAGCACAACACAGTCCACAACTACTGTGATTGACTTGTTCAGCACTGCATTCCTGGCTACTTTTTACCATAGTTTTTGAATTTAGCTAAAAAAAACAAAAACAACAAAAATCTAGAGGGACAATTATGCTTGCAGCTGAAAAAAAATCACCACAAAGAGCAAGAACCCAGGAGGGACAAAAGTCCCAGCATTTGTTTTTTTTTGTTGTTGTTGTTGGCTGGCACCACAGGTAAAACACTGGCACATGACTTCAAGGTACAGTGGGTAGAGAAAGTATTCAGACCCCTTTAAATTTTTTACTTTTTGTTTAATTGCAGCCATTTGCTAAAATCCAAAAAGTTCATTTTATTTCTCATTAATGTACACTCAGCACCCTATCATGACAGAAAAAAACAGAAATGTAAAAGAAAAACTGAAATATCACATGGTCATAAGTATTCAGACCCTTTACTCAGTATTGAGAAGAAGCACCCTTTTGAGCTAGTACATCCATGAGTCTTCTTGGGAATAATGCAACAAATATTTCACACCTGGATTTGGGGATCCTCTGCCATTTTTCATTGCAGATCCTCTCCAGTTCCGTCACGTTGGATAGTGAACGTTGGTGGACAGCCATTTTCAGTTCTCTCCAGAGATGCTCAATTGGGATTAGGTCAGGGCTCTGGCTGGGCCAGTCAAGAATGGTCACAGAGTTGTTCTGAAGCCACTCCTTTGTTATTGTAGCTGTGACAATGGTCATTGTCTTGTTGAAAGGTGAACCTTCGGCCCAGTCTGAGGTCCTGAGCACTCTGGAAGAGGTTTTCTTCCAGGATATCTCTATTGTACTTGGCCGCATTCATTGTTCCTTCAATTGCAACCAGTCGTCCTGTCCCTGCAGCTGAAAAACACCCCCATAGCATAAGGCTGCCACCACCATGTTTCACTGTTGGGATTGTATTGCGCAGGTGATGAGCCGTGCCTGGTTTTCTCCACACATACTACTTAGAATTAACATCAAAAAGTTCAATCTTCGTCTCAGACCAGCGAATCTTAATTCTCATAGTCTGGGAGTCCTTCATGTGTTTTTTGGCTTTAATATGTCTTGCACTGAGGAGAACCAAAGACCCAACTTGGTGCTAGGACTCAGCCATGACTCATTCAGCCTCAGTCTGTCCACTAGAGAGATTATGTCTCTCAGATGGCTTGGAAAAATGCATAGATATCCCCAGAAGAGCTAGAAGTGATCTGTGAATCTGTGCCTCCTCAACCTGGAATACCTAAAAATGTATACAATATAAGTGGCATAAACATATTTTTTAAGGTAAGGTACATATTTGGGTAATTTGATAGAGTGGGGCAAAGTCCGACATTGGTTTCACCCCAAAACCACTAATTGTCATGAATCACACCTTTTTTAACACATGAACATAAACAATAGTGGGTCAATGACCATCTCCATGGGACAACCCCCACTAGGGTTTAAATAAGTGGGTCTCTTCACCATTTGGTTTTAGAAATGAGGAAGCCTTTCAAATGAGAGGCGAAATGCTTTCAAGAAATCCAGAAATCCAGTTGCACTATACAAGCTCCAGGGAGTACTATAACATGGATGAGTGAGAACCTACATAGACATACTACATTCCTGTAGCAACCACATTGTATTTTTACATGCCTGATGTTACAAAACTCTTAGAAGAGTCAATATCTTCTTTGTTGAATCGACAAATAATAATAATCAATGAATTACATATAATTATTAATCAAATCATCATTGAGGTAGTTTTATACCTTCAATCTTTTTAAAGATAGCAGTAGATGTCATAAAGGTATTTGATTCCTCTCTAGCATTCATATGAGCTGGATTATTGGACTTTCTTAAATCCGTGGCAGTGTTACATCAAGGCAAATAAATAATAGTAAGAGCATGCAAAACTGAAACACAGACAGTCTTCACATTTGCATACACTGAGAAAGAAAGTCTGCTCTAATGATGTGTCTAACAGTCTGCTTACATGACCATTAGGCAGCCCTAGTACATGGGCAAACTGTGATATTCCAGCAGCACTTAGCAGCAGTATGATGCCAAGCACCAGTAATTTAACTCATATTATGTAGTGTGGGTGTTGATAGCTGTTAGCGGCTGTGTTTCACAGCTTATTCTCCCTGAGGAGCATTTTATAAGATGTATACTCTGGAACTCAGAGCAGCCTCTGAATACTCTGGTCATGTCTGAATGTGCTGCTCAATGTAGTAGAGTAAAAAACACATCAGAGGATAGTTTGTAATCTGTGTTAACACATAAATGTTTCCTACATGTAGAATTTATTTGAGAAACTGACCCAGAAAGATTTTTTTGTATTATATGATTTTATTTTCTGGCCCTTCTCTGTTTCTTTTATTTCTCTGTGTTTTTAGTCACACGCCTCCAATCTGTGTCCATAAACAGACACAGATTTGAGACCTGAAAAAATTTTGCACAGTACAAATTTACTTTTTGCCTTTCAGATTTTAGTATTGAGCTGTGCTAATAGAGAGTAATTATGTTGCACCATCATCTAAAATAGACAAGATTTGCCAGCATGCAATAATAACTATCAGGAAAACAGAGTGCAGAAAGAGTGAAAGTACTTTAAACTTTAAATTTTGATGTAAAACTATTATACAAAAAAATTATAAAACTGTGGGAAAAAAAAAATTTGGTAGTTTCCTTAATAGTCTATGTTGCTCTCTGAGTGCATTTGATTCTTGTCAGAATATGAGGATGAAATTCTGCTTTCCAGTCATACCTGCTCGATGTCTGTCCATTTAATACTTAAAAATATAAGCCAAATACCAGTCTCATCTCACATACAGACAATTGGTCAGGACTCATATTTTAATATCCACCAGTTTATTATCAATACACAGGGTTTGTGACAAAGCAAAACAGCTGCGGGCGCAGCCCGAAGAGGTTACATGGGCCCAGCCTCCTGTAGGCCCACCACCCGCAGGAGGCGTCGTAGGGGTCGGGTGCAATGTGTGTCGGGCGGTGGCCAAGGGCAGAGGCCCTGGCGGACTGATCCTTGGCTATTAAGACTGGCTATAGAGACATGGAATGTCACCTCTCTGGTGGGGAAGGAGCCTGAGCTAGTGTGTGAGGTTGATAGATACTATTTAGTTATAGTTGGGCTCACCTCAACGCACGGCCTGGGTTCTGGAACCAGTCTCCTAGAGAGGGGCTGGACTCTGTTCCAGTCTGGAGTTGCCTTTGGTGAGAGGCGGCGAGCTGGGGTGGGTATTTCTATATCCCCCTGATTTGCTGCCCGTATATCGGCGTTTTCTCCGGTGGACGAGAGGGTTGGTTCCCCGCGCCTTCTGGCTGGGGAATGGGTCCTTACTGTCATTTGCGCTTATGCGCCGAATTACAGCTCAGAGTACCCACCCTTTTTGGAGTCGCTGGGTGGGGTGCTGGAAGGTGCTCCATCTGGTGACTCCATCGTCTTGCTAGGGGACTTCAACGCTCATGTGGGCAATGACAGTGAGACCTGGAGGGGCGTGATTGGGAAGAACGGCCTGCCCCTATCTAAACACGAATGGTGTTTTGTTATTGGACTTCTGTGCGAACCACAGTTTGTCCATAACGAACACCATGTCCGAACATAAGAATGTCTATAAGTGCACGTGGCACCAGGACCCCCCAGGTCGCCAGTCAATGATTGATTTTGCAATCGTATCATCAGGTCTGCTGCCGTAAGTTCTGGAC
Organism: Andinoacara biseriatus; assembly: GCA_015108635.1. NCBI lineage: Eukaryota > Metazoa > Chordata > Actinopteri > Cichliformes > Cichlidae > Andinoacara > Andinoacara biseriatus. The sequence continues at coordinate 13,451 of VUQJ01042582.1, forward strand.
ACTCGGGTGAAGAGAGGAGCTGAGCTGTCAATTGATCACCACCTGGTGGTGAGTTGGATCAGGTGGCGGGGGAAGATGCTGGACAGACCTGGTGCACCTAAACGCGTTGTAAGGGAGTGGTCGGAATGCCTGTCAGAAGCCCCAGTCTGTGAAATCGTCAACTCCCACCTCCGGCAGAACTTCGACAGCATTCCAAGGGAGGCTGAGGACATCGAGTCCGAATGGACCATGTTCCGCACCTCCATTGTTGAGGCTGCT